>JAPYZM010001346.1:0-18849 GCA_030522845.1 Psyttalia concolor
TTTTTAACTCGTGGGATTATATCACTCGCTTTCGGCTCGTGATATAAACCTCCCACTCGCCAAAAACCATTTTTTTTCACTTGTTACGAAATATACTATTATCACTCGGCCGAAAAGAACTTTCCTGCCTCATATGAGTACAAGACGAGCCCAAGGCTCCAAATTTCAGCAAATTTACTCATTCTGTACCTCATATTCGCCAGCAAAGTTCGTCATGGCCTGGTGTCGAAAAGTACTAGCTGCTGCACTTACAATTCGATGATTATTGGTAATAGGAGATCCTGGCAGTCTTCGTACAGCTTAGTCCTGGCTTTTAGACTTAAGATTCAAAATAATTCAACAGAAAATAACGGCTAGAAGCAGCTTATTGCAAAATCTTGCTAAAATATAATCGACTGTCCGCTATCAAATCTCAGTTTCGATTCTCCGGCCTGTCCATCCTCGTTTTTCGGTTGGACCTGTTGATTCTCGGAAAAGTGGGGATTTCGGGAGATCAATATTTTGGCACACGCGCGGTCGATTAATATTTTCCAAACTCATCAAACTTTCCACCTTATATTCTGATTGGTCTATTGATGACTCTGGATAGAAAATATGAATTCCCTGTTTCAATGTACTGTACATATATTTCTAAGAATGATATTATTTCTCCAACCGTTTTTATCAGACCGTTAATTATATCTTGTTCTCCAGGCCATTGTACGGTCTTCAGCAAATTTACTCAAAAATATAAATTTAACGAAAGAAAATCCCATTCCGTTTTATCTTGTTATTTATTCATTTTTTAAAGTTTTTATCCACATTACCGAAACACCTCATTTGTGGATTTAACGCCTCATTTTGAAGAACCGTAAATTAACTAGACACGCGAAGGTACCACCCACCGCTCGTAATCACACAAGTACGCTTGAAAACTCTAATGATACTTTTTTTTTCTTCAGTCCTCAGGTAAAATCCGGCTAGTGTGGATAATTCATCGCCATACCAAAGAAAATTTCTACAATCGATACCACCAATTTATATTCATCTTAATGTGCATCGGTGTAATGGGATGCGTACTTAACTGAGGCGATGACACATCAACCGAGAGAATAATGAAGAATTCAAATGCATGTATTTTATCGTAATGGATTGTTGTGATAACAGGGTAACAGAGGTATATTTTTTTGCCAAAGACAAATGATAATATAAACGTCTAGTACCTTCGTTACCGTACAATATAAAGATTATGCGACATAAATAATATTTATAATGCAATGCTAAGAGTTTATCATCGAATCTAACGATCCATTTATCAAAGTTCTTTACGGACCTGATGTTTCCACAACCTCGGAGGAATTCTCGAGTGCCTCTTGGGCAACTCGAGAGATAAAGTTTTGACATTGATGTTGTTATTGTATGAAGACCCTGCATAACGGATAATAATTAAGGGATACTATTCCACCTGTACATAAATATTTCCAATGGATAAATTATAACAGCGGGCAATTGGAATTTAATGAGAATTCAACCGAACCTAATTCAACCTAGTCCAATACTTAGGGTTAAGGAAGAATGAAGAGAGGAGTTTGTATTAATTATAACAGTGAACAATATTATATACGATAATTGTAGTGTGTTGATACATGAATATTTATTTGCATGAAACTGTATAGAAACATTTGAAACTGTAGTTGTTTTTGGTAATTATTTAATAAAATGAAAATTCATTGAGAAGTTAATTCAATTTTAAGTCTAGTTGAATTATTGTTTACTCAAGTAAGTAAGCTCGAAAAGTCAATAATATCTCCTTTTTGATGTAAGGACATAGTGACGTTCGCGTGGGCAACTTTCTAAACTGGATCAGAGGGAAAGAGAGTAACAACGGACGCGCAAGCTCAAAAATTTTACGCGCAAACTCCTGGCCGTCAGTGTTGGCTAGCTGCCATAGTATTACGGGTAGTAGTGGGTCGCGCTTAATCCTGCGAACACGTACCACCCGATCGCGCTCGCATGTGAGACAAGAAAATTACGGAACTGCAGGATTTTATGAGTTTGGGATATCCTACACGTTTGAATTATAAAATCACTGGATACGATTAAATTTCTAAGTTATTTATATTACAGAAATGTTGCTGCGTCTATGCTACGTGTACAAAGGATTTAATGATTAAAATTAATACTTATGTCGATTTAAATGGTGATAAAAAATTTGAAAGATAAACATGGTGTGAAATATTTTTAATCCACTTGTTGAATTAACAATAAATAAATTGTACCTATTAGCTAAGGAGTTGGTAAACATTTGAGATTCGGTAATTTTGTATTGTACACATTGTTATAATTGCGAACATGAGTCAATTATAGTGGAACAATTAATAATCACTGACCAAAGTAACGTGAATAAATCAGAGTAAATTAGAATTATTGTGGTGTCCATGGAGTGAAGGGTGAATAGCTCAACAGCCCGAACCTTTTTTCGTATAACGTGAACTGAAATTTTGCAATCATACGCAGTGGTACTGGACTATTATGGACGGACAATGCTTGGTCGTCCTCATTTATCTATTTTTTTTTATTGGATTTCTATTTGAAGGTATGGAAGTGCATCCTCAGAAGCTCTATTATGATTTCACAAATGTCAGTGATGATAAATGCACACTCTAATTGTGGGGTCAAATAGAATTCATTTGTTTCACAGATTTCAATACAGACATATTTATTTCGCGTTCTATCTAATATTTGTTTTAATATATTAAAAGCACCAAACCACAGAATTTTGGTTTCATATCACCGAATTCACTTATTTGCATGTTTACCACATCCATCACAGTGATGCATTAGTCATCTAATTCATTTGTTCGTTAACTATCGAGTGAATTATGATGATCATATTTCTTTAAACAGCGGAAATTCGCATGAATCACTCGTTATGATCGTTTGATTTATCTTCACATTGACAATGTTTGTACGCGCTCGGGTAGTCATCATACTGATAACACATGGTTGATAGGTCCCACGTGTTTTCATTGGCCTTTTGATTGCCCTCTTGCAATTGTCCCTTCCGTTATGTCGCACTTAATAATCATTGCTAGGTTAGTGACACATGAGCGAGAATAAAAATTGAGCTCTCTGCAAAAGCATTTTTCTTTTTAAAAGTATAATGGCATTTTGTTATTCTGAAATCGACCTATTTCTCCAGATATTCGTCCAAAAAAATTTCTATGATATTGTGAACTGAATCCAATGAAAATTCCATGTTTTGCCTGGATCACAAAGGTCCCCCGTCGCTGGAAATGGAAGTCGGTGGAAAAATGGCAAAAATCGGATTGAAAAAAAAATTTATGAAAATATCGTTTTCATCACAACGATTCAGTTGAATTTTATGGGTGAAGGGGCTCGCGGTTATGGTTTATAGAGGACAATTTATATTGATGCGGTTGACTGGCCCCTGCGGTTCTTCAAAACTCTACAGGGGGAGTTATCCATACACTTATCGAATGTTCTGCTTCAGCTGTGCGATCATTATAATATTTCCTTGCTACCCTGGAAAATATTCCCCCGAGACTTGGCAATAAATCATACATGAAAAAAAAAACCCTCCAAAGTTACTTTAACCCAGGAATTTTCATCCTTTGAGCCATAGCATCCGGCTGCTCGTTCTTAAAATTAAGGAGAAAGGAATCATGTAAAGAATATCCTCGTAATTCTGATTTCATTGAACTTCCGACCCTCAAAGAATGCCTCGCGAGGAATTGAAAATGTGATTAATTTCACACTGAAAAACTTTAATAGGAAAAAAATTTCCATAATTAAATTCCACTAAACTGATCAAGTTTAATGAGCTTGGAAATTAAATTCTTGGAATGAAAAGGATTTCAAGTTTTACAAATACTGGTGATATTCTTTATCACTGTGTGATATAATTAATAAATTTAGGGTAAAATTAATTATAACTTTGTACATTTGCACAATAATTTAAACCACTCATCCAACAATTTACAGACTACAATGAAAAGTTTGACATTGCCATCGAGTTGTTTAATACGAATATCCATTACTGAACACTTGAAACTTAGATATACAAATGGAGGATTGTAGAGCATCTAGCTCTGGGCGACACCGGACAAACCGATTAATTCAACGTTGGTACCCTTGAAATCCAATTTCATCGTATCTCTGTGGTTTAAGAGGCTGTAGACCTTAACACACGGGGTAAACTCAATCCACGTGCATCAACATGTCCGTTTAAAAGACTAAGGGAAACCGTATTTATTGGATTTGACAAACAGTTTACTCTTCAAGAGTATAGCAAAGCATTCCCGTCCTTTTCAATTTCCTTCACAAACACTCAAAATCGTTGCTGTTTTCATCGCTCATCCAAACCTTTTAACGCAATTTCTGTGCTTCCTGTCGTTCTTTCATCCACAGTTAGAAATGTTTCTGTACATCCTCCTTCGGTAATTTTCCAGTTGAACTAGGAATCACAATGTTTTCGCCATTATATTAGTGAATATCATTTGGATGGGTGAATAATGTACCTCAATATGTCACTTCTATGGAAGGAGGAAGAACCGTTAATAATCATTCATGTGATCAAAATTATATATTAATATATTCAATCTTAGGAATTTTTGCCTATATATTTTTAAACTATAATCTAACTACTCGGAGAGAAAAATTCTATAAAAATTCCGTGTCAGTTCCGTAATCTGGGAGTCAAAACAATATTTCGTAACAATTACGGAACAATGACGTACTTTTTTATAGAACTTTGCGTATTTTTTTTGGACTTTTACTGTAAAAAAGTACGGGACTGTTCCGTAATTTTTACGGAATATTGTTTTGACTTCCAGATTACGGAACTAAAACGTAATTTTTATTGAATTTTTTTCTCCGTGGTAACATACCATTTTCACGTGAGGTCTCTTTTACCACGTTGCATAATTACGAAAGTATCATATAATTAAATCTAAAGATTGTGATTAGAGGTATCGTTTAAGCACCTAAACTAGATCCTTATCGATATATCATTTTGAAAGACGAATACGGCGTATACTTATTGGATTTGTCAAGCGGTTTGCTTTTCAAGAGTCAAGAACAACATTCCGGTGGTTTTCAATTTTTTTCACAGACATATGGTATTGCTATTCTTTTCATCGATCCTCACTCGTCCATTCAATTCCTGCGATTCCTATTGATCTTGTTCATCCATTACCACAATTGTTTTGGTACGATATCTTTTAGTAGGATTTTAACAGTTCTATGCATCAAATAGGAATGGCCCTTAGGTTACAGTATCTCACCTCCATTACTACAATGAAACTAATTATATTCCTGAGGATTTCACTACAAACTCAATACATATACGCCAAAATATTAATTTATAAACGAATTAAAATGAGATTCCATCCCAGAGCTGGGGACAGTATTTACGCCTTATCAATTTTCTCTATCAAAGTCTGCAACTAATGATATGATTCTTAAATGTCCTGGATTTCCTCAATTTTTCATTTACAATCTTGTTCCCTTAAACAAATAACAAACTAATCAGCAAGCCTAAACAAATTTAGCAAATTAACAATAAAACAATTATTGAAAATGTATAAAAATTATCGATTTAATGAAAGAACCTAAACGAAGTCAGAAACAAGTCCCAGGCATTAGAACGATCACAGAAATGTCAGATTAATTCGGAATGGCGAGGATTTGAAGTGCTGAAATTCGCAATGTCTCAGATACATTAATGTCTATCTATAATGAAGGAGGGAAACATAAAAACGCTTTCTTAGTCGGAAACTGCGAAAACTCTTACGGCCCTTTCAATTCCCTCTACAAATCCTCACGGAAAAGTAGTAATCTTCATCAACAGTATTAGATAACAATAAAAGAAAATACTTCACGTAGGAATAGTGTACATTGTTGCACATGATAACCTCGGCTACTCGTGTGGGGCGTATATTGTTACATAAAAAATGAGAATTTATATAGTATTCTACATTTTTGTGACGTTAGAGAAGATTTATTGGATTTTATTTCCAAGTATTTATTTTTTGTAGAAAGAAACTTTTGTGGAACATATAATCAATATTACAATAGCTATTTTCGCAACGGACTGACAATTCAGATATAATATGCCAACATATGAGTCATTTATATCCGCAAATCTGTAGTGTCTATTTCAGCAGAAATTCCATATTGGAGATATTTTCAAATGCTTTCATTAATTATTAGTAAATACATACAGAACAAACCGAAAGGATCTTCAATTGAATTCATTGACAGTACCTATCCATCGAGTCCCTATTGTTTTTTTTGTAATCATTTCCTCAAATTCGTCACATGGTAAATGAAAGAGCCGAAAGTATTCAATCACGATTATTTGCCTTTTGTTACTAAACTCTCTAACAGACGGCTAATGCTTACATCAATATATTGACTAAATGGAATGAAGAGAAATATGAGATTATACTTCAAGACTCCGCAAAAATATCTTTCTGGTTTTCAGTTGCCCCAACTACCTCTTGTCTTGTTCTTGATCTACCCTCACCCCTTTTTATCCATCAAGAACTCGGTTTATTTTTTCATAGAAATATATTCAATCTCGGTATCCATCCATTTAGCTATGTACTTTGTAATCTATATACTCATATGATATTTCCATGTCATTTCTCTTCCTTCGATGGATTTTTCAGTTGAATGACTGATAGTTCAGATTAAAGCTTGACAGCACGAATAAACTTCACTGCCACAAAGTTATCCTGTAACGGAGATTTCCATGATTATAAGCTATGCTATCTCAATTTTCACATATAGCAACAATCTCCAAAATTTAGGGAATTGTACTGTGTCCATTAGAATAACTGCCATGGAACGTAGTAATGTTTGTCATAAGCATACTCCAATCTTTAACAAATTGGAAGGCAAAAACTAAATTTCATGAGTATCAGGCTAATTATTTCATTTCTATAACAGTAACATTGAATGTGATAAAAAGGGGACATATATGACATAAGTAATATAAACTCCAATTAGATGAAGTGACGTTAAATTTTACAAAATCTGTAATATCTTTTCCGAATAAGAAACTTCATTTCCTCGTAGGAAAAGAAGAGATTTTCCCAATCTAATATTTTATTTCCGATCTACAGATATTATATAGGACTGAATTAAAGAATAATCAATTCATTAAGATTTTTTTCCGTGCCTACTTTTATTCCTAGCAGATGAAAAAAGCAAACATTTGCATCTATCTCTGCAATCCTCGACCATCTCCCTAACGATCCTTTCCCCCTCGTATTTTTGAATTTGATCTAATAATTCCATAAACAGTTTTACCCCATAATTACAGCCATTTCCACCAGAGGTTTTTCCCTTTGAAGAATTTTCTATGTGAATCAATGACTCCTCACAAGCGCACATTAATTATACTGCCCTCAGATGAAAATCATCAGCATAACTCATAAAATTCTTTGCACTGCCACATCAACACAATTAAACCTCACTATTACCAAGTTATCGTAATGGTATCACTCAAGAGGCGATTCCCTTTGACCCGCGTGATAATTAAGTCAGATTAGGTGGAGTTCATTTCAAGCTACTCGGAAGCGTTGAAAAACGCGTACAACCGTATAATCCGATGAAAGAGGGCAAACAGAAAAGAGGAGGCAAACAGCATATACCGCCTTGGATATCGTATCAAACGTCACGTCTACCTTTTCGGAGTCGAGGAGAACGTATTAACATAAGCTTTGACATGCGTATTTGTGATACACATATGCATAAATATACATACAATACACATACATCCATTGCATACTTTTCTACTTTTTGCCAGCTCCCTTCCTTTGGCTTTCATCCTCAGTTAGGTTTCATACCTCGTTTCGCACTTGGAACAAGGTATTTCCCTCCGTCATCAAATGCCGCCCCCCCCCCTCTCACTCTCCTCGTCGCCAACCAAATCTGATAGCAGTAGCCGTAATATAGCTGTTGGATGAGTGGTCCTATTTAAAAGACCTTGAGGCTTCTGACGCTGAGGTAAAGAAGGTAGAAGGGTTGCTGCCTAGGTTACTAGTGGTCGTGGTCTGATGCTTATATGTCCCCTGCGTTTTTCCACTTACCGCCTGCAGCGAGGCACACTCTCGAGAGGATCGTCGAGGGCCGCCAACAGTGACGAGCCACACAGAGAAACCACCCCTTCACTTCACCTGCATACATGTGAATATATATTTTTGTGTTAGCTCCTCGTCTGCACCTTCCAAGTTCTTTGGCCTTTATAGGGGCTCTGAGGTACCATACACAAATCCTTTGATCTTGTCGAGCATTTCACGTACGCACTGAAAAAATTCTCAAATCAAATAAGAGCCAGAGTTGCCGCCCCCTCTGCCCCTCCCGCCGCGCGACCGAGTAAACACAAAACCTGCCATGTGGGTCGTTGAATATAAAAATAAAGAGAACACGAGAAAATGAGCAGGATTTTCTTTCTACTTCCCATATGTGATGCCGAGCTGTCCCTTAGTGCTGTTGATCCGCTTCAGAAGTCTTCTCTTCGTCGCTTGAACCTGGAAAGACCTTTTCTGCAACGAGATTGAACGAATGTGGAAATACATCAACAGCCCGACAGACCTAAATCGTCGAATGAACGAATTCTGGTTATTAAAAGAATATAATAGCTTAATTTGGTATATCGATCGTTCAACTGTTACTGGTATAGACGCATACAGGAACGTTCTCTTGCGGTCGTGAGTCGTGTTTACCCCTGGCACTGCACCACCAGCGTGATATCAGTCAATTGGCACGCTAACCATTATAAAATTACCCCCTGATATACGTAGTCTCGATGGGTGGGGCGCAGTGGCGGTGAGGAATATTCGAAAAAAAATATGTAGAAATTTGTGGTGAGTGGAGTAAAAGGATAAGGTGAAAAAGGAAAAAATGGGTAGAAACGCTCCTCGGCTTTCAAACCGTTTGTGTATACGCGTGAACGAGTTTTTTTCCATTTGTTTGACTTGTCAGACAGGCAACACACGGTAGTCTAGAGTACACGGGGGAGGGCACATATACCCAGAGCGATGAGGCCTCGAGGGAACCAATGTGAAATTCAGCGAGGTTCCATGTCCGCTGTATATATTGAACTCTAAACTTATTCTCGCGCGATACACGTTCAACTACATGCTTTTCATCCATTCACACGAAAGCGATTGAAGTTTGTATAGGAATACTCGAAACGTTTGAAATCTGACAATTCCAAGTGGCCATAATGCCTTAGTTACTCATGTGCAGTTGTTATTCTGATTTTTTAACTCTATAAATTTCGAATAATTAGTTCAAACTTTAGCGGGGAATTGAATATATTTAATGAGTTCGCCAGGGGTAACCTCAAATGGAGAGAAAAAGCTCTCTCGATTCTAGACGATCTATTCGCGTCCTGAAATCTATCAGCAACTTTGATCAAGTACGACAACGTTGAAATTGAATGGGGTAGGGTTGCGACAAGTAGATCAATACTCTCTGATTTTCGGTTGTAATAGATGTCAAGCTTCTGGAATCTGAGATTGTGGCCAAATTCGACACATCGCAATGATTGATCAACGTTTCACTCAATTGTTTTTATATTATCTTTGAGGAAGGCAGCCATGCATGTATCCATTTGATACGGCAGCTGTCCCTACTAGAAATTGAATTCGGCAAACCGTTCGACCCTAATCTGATATGCCGTGTGCAATATTCGATGGCGAAACGGTTAACCACATTCGGTCCGTGTGAGGCGCGTTACGCAGTCCCAACGTTTGGGCCGGATGACACTGACCCGACGATGGTCAGATGACTTTTTATTCATTAATAAATTCTTAATTAGTAGTACTTCATAAAGTCTGCAGAAATTGGTGGTAAATAAATCAAATGCGGTCCCGGACCCAGAAACTACACAATAGGAGTAAAAAAATATACCCAAACCAGTACTCTAACCTAGGATCTCTAGGTCTTGTATGAATTTTGCGTATATCAGTAGTACTGGCAATAACGGATACCATTGCACTAACTAATTACTCAATAAGTATAATTTTTCTACTAATCATCCCACTCTCCCTCCTTCACCCTTCCATTGTAATTTTGTTGTTCGTGGCAAAATTGTTTATAAGTTCTTCACGGCATGACTGATCTGGATCTGATCAGGGCCGGACTGGATTTTTCGGTCTGAAGTTAGATAAATCGTGAAGGAAAAAAGAGTAATTCAATTTTTATGAATCATTTGATCTACTTTTACTCATCTGACATGCCTAACAAAAAACGAGGATCGCGCCGGATTCAACTTGCCGATTGGGGCTTGGCCTCATCCGGCTCTTATGCGGCCCTGATAAGGAAAACCGTATTCGGCATGCCCAAAGCAAACCGAGACTTGCGCTGAAATCAGTATAGGTTAGATCCGGCATGCCGAACATAATTTCTAGTAGGGTTTGTGGTATAATTTTGGTACAGTTTTGTTCTCGTACATTTACCGCTCGTCATTGTAATTTAATTCTCCGTTCAATAATCGTCACTTCGGAAAATTCGCGTTATAGAGTAATGGCATTGGATGAATAATATAGAATTTTTAGTTAAAAAACATTTCTGTCTTTCTCTTTCTCTTTCCTTCTCTCTCGCATTCGGAGTTGTGAGACATTTTACACTGGACCTAAAAATGTCAACGCCTACTTCTGGTACTATTTTTGTATATGAAATTCTCTACATTGAATGAGAAAAAGTGTGAGAAATATTTCTGTTTGTGAAGATAAGTGGGTGAGAGGTCCAGTTGTCGGTTGGATTAAGGACCGGGTGTGATAATTTGTTACCTCAAAATGGGCGACCCTGATTACACGTGAAGTAACGATCAAATCGTCAGTAGACCTATTTTCTTACCTACAGAAATAATGCATGTAGGTCCGAAATTAGGTTTGCTTATGATTTAATACTTATTTTTCTTGTAATTACTCCCGGCGATTTCAAGGTTACGAACTAGTACACCCGGCCCTTAAGCCCGGATTTCTCTAGTCTTATTTGTATTAATACTAGCATTGATAGTCTTGTTACTAGTGGATTAATGCTGAAGATGACCATTCAGTTGCCACCCAATAATTTATTAGCAAAAAATAATATACTGTATACTAACAAAAACGACCCTCCTACTTGTTCAGTCATATATCTATTTCAATGAGAGACAGGACAAAAATGAGTAAAAAAAATTATAATTTTCGCAGAAACCGAAACAATCAAGATAACTAAAGTCCAGATACCGAGTGTAGTGCGATCGGGTACAGAGGAGGTTATTCTTGACTGCCCATACATTATGAACGGTTCAACGACTATATATCTTGTTATCAAATGGTTCGTCAACGATAACATACTCTATCAATGGATCCACGGACGTACTCCCGGAGGCGCGATAGAATATGGACAGTTTGTTGATGCTTCTTACCGAGCAAGCACGAATCCAGCCATGGAGTACAGAGCGGTGAAGCTCGTTAGACCAAATCATGAATTTTCCGGAACTATTAGGTGCAGTATATCAGCGGCAGAGGGTGAGGATGAGGCGCAGAGCGAGATGCTGGTCTACAGTGAGCATTCATTCATTTTACTTTCATATACTCTGGGTTTTGGGATAAAATGCACTTTCATCGCTGAACATTTCAAATGGAGCCCCGGAAGAGAGACCGGGAACTGTCAGCTATTGCCAAAAAAAAAAAACGTAAAAATAAAAAACTGATTTTTCATTTTTCGGAGAGCTGAGTGCATGCCTGGGGTAGAGTAGTAAGGCCATGCAGGACAGAAGCGAGGGGCTGGGCTAGTGGTGGAAATCGGATGTAGTCAGGCGACATAATTCAATACACACGACAGAATGTCTGGCATAGTAGTAAGTGCCGTTATTGTACGGACATATATAGTAATAACAGCAGAGTTCGATGGAATGGGTGTATATCGATTGGGAAAAGCCAAAAGAAGACATGCTCTCACATGTCACATGTATATTTTCCCCCTCGGTGCTCTCCATCTTACTCTTTTCAAATGTGTCACGGTATTTTATTTACTTTTGAAAAATGACTCCACAGTTTCTGGTCCAACCTCAGGATCAGGATATATGAAATTCGCTCAGCTAGTGGAGACGAAGACGTGAGGGGGAAAAATAGTATGGATATTACATTCCATTGCTGAAGATCTCTCTCAGTGGGAGCCAACAACTCTGATTACTGAATTTAATGTTACACTTCTCTGGGGAATATTCAGTTCTTATGCTGTTGTAGTATATTGTATTTTGAGGGTGTGAATTTCTAAATTTGCGCTCGTGCGTGGAAAAATTTAAAATAAAGAAAAAATCAAGGGAAAATCCACTCTCGAGTGTCAGATGAGCTTCAATATTAATTAGGTATTTCTTGACAGTTTCTTGAATACATAGAGCCATCAATTATATTCTAAAAATCACTCGCCGGTCGCATTTTTAATTTTTCATGTGATCAAGTTGGCTCCTTAGTTTCTTTGCAATAAACTTATCTTAAAATACGCACTTTTTGGAGTTCTTTCGAGGAAATGAGTACGTGTCTTTTATATTCGCTCACGGTGTAATTCATGACTAGTGGAAAGTGGGGACGATTAGGGACGGATTGAAGAATTTTTTTTGTAACTGAGATTTGGGAATTTTCAGCGCCCGAGCAATCGTTACAGATAGCGGAACCAATCATAAATGATGAAACAAAGCAGCTGTCAGTTACATGCTTGGCTGAGGATGTCTTCCCCCTACCAACAATCACAATTCGTCGGGACAAGTATGAAATATTCAGTATGTTGAAAATTTATCATGAATGCAACTAAATTGAATTACTTCATTTATTTGTAGTCAAACCATCAAGGATCAGAAAGAATATCACAATAAAAAGGAAGATGGTCTTTACAATGTCGGTGTATTAGCTGTTATTCCAATGGATAAAATTGAATTACCAACGAAATTTCAATGTGAAATATCCATTCCAGCGGCCAATTACACATCAATTCGTGAATATGTCTACAACGGTGAGTGAAACCACCGAACAGTGACCGCTATAATTTTATCCTTTAATGTACATTTTAGTCTGTACTGAATGAAAATAGAAATTGTTCCGCCGCAATTTTCATCCCTGAGTACTGTTAAATGATGCGTTTTCAATAATTAAGCTTCCTTCTATTAATCAGTAATTCAACTTATGTTAAAAACTAAAAAGACTCGTTACATTTTTCTGCTTTCTCGCAATACTTACTTGTGTGTCATGCAAATTCAAATTTGGAACTTAATTGCCCCGTGGTCGGCTTTTTGAATTGCAAACCAGTACTGTGACGTAATTTCGAATTAAATTAAAATATAAATGGTTATACAGCCGTCCATTACTCCACGTATAATTGAAGTAGAGTACACCTTAACTTTTTCAATTTCTCTTCCTCTTTATTCTTGTCGACAATTAAATTTACATTGCGCAGACTCCATTCTTGACAAAATTTTCACTAGTCGGAATCAAGAATGAAAAGTTTTGTACGAGTTTTTTTTCCGTCATTTTTTTGGACGAAATATGGCTATCTCACGATTCTTTAACCAACCCCTTAGAGACGTTGGGTAACATATAAAGAATCTACCGAGTGAAAATGGCCAGGGGAGGCGATAAATCTTCGTTCTGCCTTAGGAAGACGGACGGTCGTCGTCTGAACGGTCGCAAGCCTCTTTACGTCCCAGTAACGGCCCAAGGAAAAAAAGTAAAATCCACATGACGATTTCTCTCAATATTTTAAATGCTAAATTTTCCATGAAAATGCAATATTTAGTTGCTCCTTCATTTCAATGTGATGTTCGATATTTTTCTTTTTTCGTCTTCTTCTATTTCATTTCACTCCTGGAAAAGCAATTTCTCCATCCCTCTTTTCATTAGGTCATTTCTGGACGGAACGCATTACCTACGGACAATAACTGGTACAAGCGCTACGGGAGCAGTGAAGGATATTTCCCGCAGGATGAAAAAGTTTGCCCAATATTCCCTCAATGTAGGAGATAACGAGGAGAGAAGATGACTCATTCAAACCTGCCATTTTCCTCTTCATCCTTTTTTTTCTCTTCTATAATCCCCGGAAGTCATTGCCCTTTCATTCTAAAAACATAATTCATAGATTTACACATATGTTGTGAACTACTCATCGGGGAAGTCCAGGCGAATAATACTACTCGACATTTTCCATTCCCTCGATTTATATAAAAAACTAATTAAAAATAAATTAAATGTTCGAAAAATTATACGAAAGAAAAATTACTAATGAATTGTTTATCTTTAAAGAGAAACCATTGTGCTCTACCTGTATTATTTATTAACTTTAATGACTGTCAATTTAATTTCGTCATTTTTTCCAAAATCTCAATCCAATAATAATTTTGACACTTTCTACATCTTTCCATATTTTTTAAATTTCCTGCGAATCTTCATAGATTTCTTGGCATTCCATAAATTCTCAAAAATACTTCAAACTCCTCATACTATTATAACGTTCAACTGTGGTATACAATTTTTATCCCAATGATTTTTCTCTTGCACTTCTTGCGCCATTAATTTCCCCTCTCATTTCATATTTTTCAGGCACTGACGGCCGTCGCTTCTCACTCGCAACATCGTTCATTATCCATGTCCTCATTATCGTAACAAATGTACTCCCTTTTTAAAGATGAAATAAGAATGACGGATATACAAATTGTTATAAAATATCGATGTAATGAAATAGTCAACTACAGTGTCATCAAGTAATTCTCAAGAGGAACAAATACGATGAATAATACGGTACTAAATGTATTGTCCCAATTCCTCACACTCTGCATCAAATATTTTGCTAATCACATTGAAAAAAAAAAATACCCTTCTATATCATTCATCTGGTATAAATTTTTTTGTGCAATTTGAGGATTCACGTAATTCATTAACGACTAACAGGGTACTTTGCAATTGACGGAAATATAATTGAATTAAGAGGAGATAAAGAAACGGAATGGAGAAGTTTGTTGATTCGCTATTTAGTATTCAACATAGTATAATATTTTTGTCATGAGAATTTTATTTTTCCTTTTTTGTACTGATATTCATCATTCGGTCTTAAAATCCACGCTTTCCTCTCATTCAACTGATGTTTTTCATTCATTCTGACGAATTATCTTTTCATCCTTATCAATTCGTGCATGAGCCATTTGTCATTAATCATTATGTGTACATTGGAGAGGAGAATAAAATAAAATAGTTGAAGAGGTGGAATTATATGTAAGTGAAATACGTCCGGGACAGCAATAATAACAATAAGTCACGCCGACTGGAAGAGTGGAAGATGTAGGTCACAGTGATAGCATGAAATAACGAATGCAAACGAAGCGAAAAAATCATTAACATAACGAAAAAAATGTTGTGGGTGGAGAGGAAGAGGGGCAAGAGAAATACTAGGTAAAGGAAGATCGCCAGAACTGCAATAGTGCTGTGATACAGTAGACATTGGTGTGAGTCAGCAAAAATTCAGTGCTCTCTTTCCTTGAGGTTGGACTACCTTGAACACCGTGCATTCACTGAGTATTAAAAGAGGTGAATTAATCCTCTGACATTGATATTGTCAAATTATACGGGAGGAGGGTTTGGCTCTTGCTGTCCGGTAAATCTATAGCGATAGCCTGGGGGGAGTAAACGAAAATATGGATAAATTTATAATAGTTGGGACCTCCTCAAGATAAACCCCGGACGATCGTACGTGTTTATCAATTATTCCTGTATTATCGTTCTCATAAAGACTAACAAATTTTATGTAAAAAAGACAAATATATTGAATAGAGTATCTGTTTCAAATCATGAGATATTTAATGAAACGACAAATCGATAAATTCCTCTGCCGTTTTTGTAACTGTTTCAATTTATTATTTTCGATTAATGAAAATGGAAGAGTAATAAATCTGTGATGCAGCGAGGTAAAAGAACAAAGAGGTACAGATCATAATTGGTGTAAAACTTGTCACATAATATTTCTCTGGAAATAAATGGAATGTTGGTAAAGTGTGGTTGTTCCGAAAGTTTATCATATTTTTTATGAGGTTGTAGATTATATGGGATCTCGCTTCGTATAATAATAATTTGAGAAATTGATTTTCATGATATGTAGAAAACAAGTGCTTTACACTTTTCCATCGTATTCGTTCATCTACTTCCCCTCTGTGTACACTGTACAGGTAAGTCTTTTCAATGTTGCCTTGGCAACATAATTCTATCAGAAACATATTAGTGTTAGTTATATGGCTTGGATCCATTTCAAGAGGGAAGGACGCTGGTCGCAGTTGTTGGTAGGTATTCGGTATAACATCCAATTTATGAACAATTGTTGTGACGTAAATTGCAATGGGATATTGTCCGCGTTATATTTATTGGTAATGAAATACTCGTGTTTCAATGTTTGTGATAATGACTCCATAGGTATTTGTTTTCAATTCAACATTATACTGCAGTCCTTAACACTTTTCCACGAGCTTTTTACTTATTTCGATCGAGGAAAACTCACACTGGGGTTTTAGTACAATTAAATATTATTCATTCATCGACAGATCTCACAGGTTGTCACACAGGTGAGCCATTTCAGTATTATCTTCAAGGACCTCTTTTAACATAAAAACACTCGGAGAGGTGTTGTCGAGTGATTGGCAGGTTAATCATACTAAACTGCGATAGTGAATTTGAAAAAATCTTGTCGAAGGTTTAGGTTTATAAATTCAGAGATATTGATGTAAAATGATATACCAACTGTTATGGAAAAATAAAAATTTTTAATTACTTTTTCAGCTTGTAACAGTCATTTCTAGTATGTTGAGAATCACGAGGATTATGTTTTCCCGCGAGATGTGTACATGCTAATTTTTTACGGTAAAAATCAGTTTCTTCCGCTCGAAGATAGAAAACTCCGCCTAAGGACTTGTTGCTGGGGCGCAATGCCCCGAAATGAAAAATCCTCCCCCACCCCCCATTTGCTAGAGATAAAAATAACGATTTTCATTTAATGTTTGTGGATGTGGGGAAAATAAAATATACACCTCGGCCAGAAAAACATGTCCTTCCATCCTTGATACAATTAACATATGTATTTTCCACGGAATTTATCATCAATTTTACCGCCAATTAAATTTCCCTCCTCTGTATTTGCCATTTCCGCTAGCGTTTTTGGTCGATACCTTTTGAACACTTGGAAAAAAAATTAATTTCGCCAATCAAATATTTTTCTGAGAAGAATTAAAAGAGCATTCTCGTATGACTATTTCCGGCCATTAGTAATTTAAAATAACTTGCACGGCTTTAAAAGTAAAAGTTATTGATAACTGTTGTAAAGTAATCGCAACTCATTATTATACACATAAAATACTATTATATGATATACAGATTGCGAATTGAGTGGTTTTATTCTACTCACTTAATATATGTTCTTTTAATTAATGCGGTGTAGTACCGCTAGCTTTAGACTCTTTTATGAATAATTTTATCTCTCTCTGATCTTGGAAAATTCACAGCGGAATTTCAGTGCAATTAATTTGCACACGCTGCGGAGAGTTTCTGCTGTTTGACGCAGACATGTGCTTTTTCACCATTGCCTTCAGGGATAATTCCGAAGTAAAAGAATTTGTATTTTCTATATACTTTGCATTGGCTACCAGAATAGCAGAATGAAAATCTGATTGATGTTCTTGGTATTTATACCTTTTGATCTATAAGTATAAAATTTACTGGCAATTGTTGTGAAGCACTTGAAACTTGACAATATTGTCATAAAATGCATGGCAGATGAAGGGCTCACTGAAAAGTCCTTGGGATATAAATTCATCCAAGAAAATGAATGACATGGATCGGATCCAATCTCTAGAAATTTCTGTCATTTATACCAGCAGAGCGATGGCGATCTGTGGTTTAAAATTCCCTCTGAATTAATTATGAAACATCTCTGCTATTAATATATAATTTTATGCCCTTTGTACGTTGAACGACACAAAAAACTATATTACTGTCCTCTTCTGTCACATCATGTGTTTTCGTTAAAGTATATCCTTGATGTCAGTTAAGTTCATAGCAACTGGTTCAATTTATCCACCGGCATCTGCCTCACGAGTGGAAGCTGAAAATGTCTACCCAACGTGTCTGGTAGCCTTAAAGGGAGCTTTTTGTGAATAACCCACCTCTTTCCCATTCCCCTGACGTCTGTTTCCCGCTGGCCCTGCATGAAAACCACATGCAAACTTTAGAGAGACTCCCGGGGGTAATTTATATGGTCAACGATAAATATCGGAGGCCTTCGGATTTAAACGATGCATTTTCTCCTGACGTTTCACGCCAGGGACGGCGCGGCCAACGCTCCACACGAGAATTGCATGCGTACCGGGCATAAAATCTACTCCTTTCTCTGCGACAGAATAGATGCATCCCCACGTGTTCTTTAAAGCCAGAACTACGATGTCTATATAGCGTTTGATTAATGAACCATCAGTGAGCCCACTAGTTTATTGGAATTTTCTTCAGTCGCATAAATCATTTAATAGGGTATGATATGGATGCATGACAGCGACATCCTCACTGGAAAATCATGCAAAACTAAAATAATTTTGCAACGGAGGATATTTGCCGCAGTCTATTTCAATTGAGTACATTTTCCTCATTTGTCTCTTATAGGAAAAATTCTTATGAAATGAAAATGATTCTAGGAAAATACTTCGGGTCACGATGAAGAAAAATAAAATATATATTTCGGAAAAGTTACTCGAATAAAATAAACTTTCGTAAAAATAATCTCAAGCATTCTTTTCGTCTACAAGCTTTGACTTTTCGGTTACGA
>JAPYZM010001347.1:0-58296 GCA_030522845.1 Psyttalia concolor
GTCATCCATTGTATTTTTCATTTACAGAACATTTCCAATTGAGATTTCTACTTAAAAAGAAGAAAATAGACAAAAAGTACATTATCCTCGTGCTCTATAACTTATTGAAATTCAGCTCTGACTATAATTTTTCCCAATTAAAAATCCCCATTAATAACTTTCTTGTTGAGGCTTTTTAATTATTCTCAATATACACTATCGCGCCTCACGATCTGTAAAGCGATTAAAAACCCCATTTTCATTTGACATCAGGCTTTTTGCAGTTGACTATAGCGCTATCAGGTTACCTCCGAGCAATTCGAGATATTTTGACTGCTTTTTGTAATTAAATCCAGACCTCGCTACAAATGAAATTCAATTCCACTAACCTCCCTCACTCCTTCCTCGTTCGCCCCCTCACTACTTCCACTCGGGTTCGCCTAACCAAATTGGCCGATATGTGTTCCACCCAATGGAGAATGGCATGCCGGCGGCAGTAACGTTAGAATAATTCCCGGGAAAAGGCGGTGTGCGAAGAAGGAACGCCGGAGTTATCAAAAACCTCCAAATGCAAAGGAATCATTATTGTATTGTTAGGATCTGTAAGGCACGCACTGAATTTCATATGATTTCATCGTAACCAATGTATTTTGAAGGGAATTCGAGATAAACCTCCACTTAATTAGCCATATCGACTTTCATTACTCGAGGTAATTCATCTGAGCAGTGGGTGTGAGAAACGACCGGGTGTACATTCCGAATGGAGGAATCGTTGGGATATACAGCACAACGATTAAGGAAACACCTAAAATGATAATAATTATTGAATTAAGAACAGAAAAACGAAAAACGTAGAGATACATTTCCCAAACTATCCCAACTGTGTAATCCTATCTATGATCCTTGAGGGCATCTGAAAGTTATATTAGTATGCTTTCACCGTCATGAATCTCTCTCCTGTTAACTTTAGTATATATTGCATTTAATATTGCATTGTGGATATTTTCGCATTATTATCGGAGAAAAGAAGTTTAATTTCCAGTTTCCAGAAGCATGACAGCATTTCAGAATTGTTTTACTCCGAAAAAAGATGACAATGCCGCAGCTTTATTTAGTTGATTAGAGAAGTCCATTAATTACAATTAAAAAGAGCCAAGATGATGGCAATAAATTTTTATTTAAATCGTGGCTCATTTGGTCTGTGGCAGATGGCAAATTTTTCAAAACCTTTATTCTATTGTCTTCCTCTACTCTAGGCTTTCCGTTGGCCGTCACAGTCCGTATGTTTTCCGCATTGCCCTGTATTTTTAGTTTGCTTATTGTTTTTCAATTTCTCGAGACCTCCAACGGGTGGATTATTAATCTGAAAGTGGATGTAATGGATTTTCGCAAAGGAAGACGGGATATTGTTGTCGAAAACTCAGTTCTTACCGAAGAAGGTATATTTAGATTATCATTGAATGAATGGGCATTGAAATTTATGTACACCACAGAATTGTATGGAGATCCAGACGGAAATGAGTAAATTGCAATTAGGAAAGTTCTTAATAATTCATTTTCTGATCCCGAATTCAGGTAACTACATTAAATTAATATTTCAGGGAAACTGGTTATGTGAAATGAATTGAAGCAACCCAGTAAAAAGTTATAAAATGTCTGATAGCGCTGTTTACTTAGAATAGCGCAGGCCATCGAAATATTACGTATGAAATACGATTAATTGTCCCGCGTACAAATCAACAGGTAAACCAGGGGAATGGGCTAATGGGGGGAATTTGTTTACTGACAGCATGCCCTGAAACCATGGGCTTGTATAAAGTCAATTTATTTATCTACTTATTGGATATCAACTCAATCACATCAATTGTATTGGCATAATCAATACCACAATGTACGTTATGCTAAATCCTCTGAGAGAGCAATTATTGGGTGCGTATTGTATATATTTCACCTACGGAGAAAAAGTAGAAAAATTGTCCGCACGTGCAAAATTACCGCCCAAGCCTCAGGCGAGGGTTGTAAGCACGTGGGGAATGCTTGTCTGATTCTTCTCCCGAGGTTTGAACATTGATTTTTCTGCCAAAATGGACAGAATTGAAGGGTTCTAAGAATAGTATATTATGCAATAGTATATTATGTTGTAACACGAGTCGGAGGCGAGTGTTTTAATCCCAGGAGCCAAAAAACATGATAGCGCACAAGTTTCATACAATATTTGATGTCATTTCATGCCATTGTTCGCGTTTCATGGCATAAAAATATATTTCCGTTCCGACGGGAGTAAAATGATATTTCAAAGTGAACTCTGACTTTCCTCCTACATCGAATCGGAAAATCTCTTTCTAACCACGGATAATGAAATGAAAGACCCTTACCCGCGAGTTTATCAACCTCGCCTTCGGCTCAGTTAATAATTCTGTCCATGGGCAAGGGTCGTTTATTGTACCTCACTAGGTTAGAAATATCCTACTACCTGAGAGAGATATATATCATTGAAAAGCCCAAATCTCCACCTGATTATCGTTTACAGGGTTCAAGTAAATTCACATTTATCACAGCAGTTCGGCATTTTGTCATGAACACCTTACATATAAAAACATTGAAACTATATACGAAAATAAAATTCGGAACATAATATTTCACAAATTGATGATTCCTCGATGTAATTTGAAATACTGTGGCACAATCTTATTTTTGAGTTCAAAATTATTATAACGAATGAGATTCTATTTTGGCCGTGGATGTTGAAATGCTCAAATGAACGAGTTGAATAAATAAAAAAATTATTTATCTCCAATAAATATGTTCCAAATACTCGTTTTTTTTCTCAGTGGATTATTGTATTCTCAATTGAGTATTGTAATGCCCACTCCACCACCAGATTAATATTGAAGCTACCATAATGGCTTAAATGAGAATTGAAGAAGTATAAGAAGTCTTTGTCCTTGTTAAATCATCATTAACATTCCTGCTCTATAACATTAAAAAAAATCCTGAAAAATTCTTGAAACATATCCGTAGTCGCGTTCAGTGAAAACAAAGGGGAAATGGGGAGTGTACCTGTTCTCTTTTGATTTTCAGAAGATAAAATTTCGGAGAACTTTTCTCTCGTCGTCTCTTGTCATTCAATCAAATCAGCTCCTCACGTGACATCTCGTTATTCTGACTAAAAAAATGCTGCACTCGAGTCAGCCCAACTGCCATAATCTCTCAAATACTCTCGTCCGAAGTGCACCCAACCCCGGGAAATGAAACTCCGCAAATAGTCTCACTAATTTCACCTGCATCGAGATCATTCCACGACAAATCCTACCAATGTTCATCATGAAGGAATGCAATCCTCAGGTATATACGTTGGGCCACTTTCGTATCGGCTGGGGGCAGGCGCACAGCAGAACGAGTGAATGCTTCTTCGCCAGAGGGCAAAAATATCTGGTCCATCGGTAAGAGATCGAATCTCGTCTCGGTGCACACCGAGACAAAAGAAAGGCTCTCACTGTGTAAATGCTGTACTCTCTCGTCGTCCCACTGATTTCCTTATTTTTGCGTTTACTCAAGCGAAATCTCTCGAGAATGGAATAGGAACGATAATCACGGAACATTGTAAGTACATACCCGGAAAATTCAACAAAATTTTAAACATGAATGAATACTTGTGGCAAAGAAAATGACGACATTCTCCTCTCCCTCTATTCTTTTCACTAATACAAATTTCCATCACTTTCTCACTGCTACAGTTTACAATCATCATCATCCTCCCTCTCTCCATGACCACTCCACCTCTCTTTGTTATTCGGTATTGCTGCATTACCCATCTTACCTTTCACTCTGTGGGGCACCTGTGCACACTACAAGTGTGTCGCTCGGACCAACCGGCGGACCGCGTCAACAATCGGTAAATATAAAATGTTCCGACATGTATATACTCGTGTTTTTAATGAAAGGAGGAAGGGAGACGAGTTAATTCCTGTCCAGGGAAATTTCCTCCTCGTACATGTAAGACATACACACGGGTGAGAGGTTAGTGGCTATTGGGCGTGGGGGGATAACTGGAGCTTTGGCGAGTCAAGTCAAGTGGATCGCGAACGAACGTTACAGTTTGCAGATTCTCCCGCGCCGAGTATGTGTTTAAATAAGATTAAAAAATAATAGAACACGTGTTGATAGTTTTTCTCGGCCAATTTAATGTCAATTTAACCGGTGATTAATCTATGATTGAGCGAAAGGCACGGCAGAACCTAGGCATGTTAGTCCACCCTGTGAGTCCAAATATTTACCATTAATGTAAAAGGGAAATTTTCGAACTAATAACATAATGTAAAATTCATGCTTATTGGATAGAATAATTTGCCAACGGGTGTTTTCGCCTTGTCGCGTTTATGGTTCAGAGGGTAACCTCTTGCACGTTATTAATGAAAGTCATTACAATTTCATTACAGATTGTGGTAATTTTATGGATGGCGGTAATCTCTATTGCAACTCCCCCGCCGGGCTACATCGCAGCCAGTGAAAATGACAAGGTAAATAATTGAAACAAAAATTAAATGATTCACGCTCAATTACCCCAGAAATAGTTCCAAGTTTGGTGAAGTTGGATTAGATGGAAGGTCCATTAGGAGCATTCTGTAGAATTTACCATCGGAGAAACATACTGCAATTCTATGTCATCCGCTCATTATTTTCAATAATAAAGAAAGTCGTTGACTATTTTGTTTGAAATTGTCGATTAACGGCAAACATCAAACCAATATCAATTGCCTGATACTTTCAACTTTGATATTCGGGGTGCTGAGGAGTATAAGCCAATAGTACCGGTGAAATTTCAAGGAGTCAGTCAAAATCTATTCGATCCTGGGCTGAAAACTCAGTTAAAATAACTCTTTTGACACATTCATCTTGTCTTTCCACATGTGCAAATCGATTTTGAGTGAGACCCGCCCAAGACAATACACGCCGAGGGGGAGATGTAACTGAAATGCGGAACGTTGTTGGTTGACAACTGTTACCTACACACGCAGACATCGAATTTCGTCTTTCTCTCTCATTGAAACTGGTTTTCTGTATATGAAAATGCCAGCGCATTGAACGAACAACAAAAAGTCGGAGATGTGCGTATGTATCTGTCCGTTGAGAGATCCTCCCGCTCTTGTCAATCCCATGCACGCTGTATGTGGACATGACCACATATACAATTGTACCGTGTGTGTACTCTAATTCAGTTAGTTGCCACTACCAACGGAGAGAAGGCACCTGAAACAGGTAGAGCTAAAACAGTTACGGCTAGCAAGTAGATCTGGGTTACAGATTTCTTTGCCCGAAGGTCGAGGGCGTATACCATTTTATTCTCCACCTCATCATCCGTGCTGGTATAGACAGTCATTGGCCGTCTATAAACTATCTAATATCTTTACATTTTCTATTCTCTTTAAATAGATAAAAATCTTTTCATTTTGTTTTTGAAAATTATGTGCAGTGAAACGCCAAAATACTAATTCTCATTAGCTTCCTACAGAGTTCGAGCTATTTTGATTAATTTTCGGGAAGTGAGTAACGATAAGGTGATCAAAATTCATTGAAATTCTTGACATCTACAGTAGTTAATCTTGGAGATGTCACCTCAAGTTTGTAAAATAAAAAAATCAAAGTGACGGAGTTGGTATGGAATGTTCCATAGATATCCCTGATACAAGAATTTGTTTTTAGATATTCCACTTTTTTTCCATTACAGTTTTGCACGTGGTCTACTTTGTACATAAATAGAGAAAATAATTGAAATTTAGACGAAATTCTCCTCTCATCATTGCAAATGTGGAGATTGTACGTTTAATTACTGTATTAGTTTCGAATATATTCAATCTTCCTTCTAAATTACATGCAATATCTTCAAAGTTACAGAAACGACCATTTTTTTTTACATATTTATTTACCTCGATATTCTCGTCCTCGCTCAAACCAACGGTGCAGTAGTTATATTTGTTTATAAAACTTACTTGGATATATTGTCATTTTCATTTCTTCAAACTCTCGTTATCTCTTTACCCTTGAAAAATTTCCCACGATTGAAGACAGAAAATCATGCAATCGTCACTGAGTGCAAGACTGAGAGAAATCAATTCTCTCCGGTGCCCTGTGAACTTCACACTTCAAATGAGCCGTTCATTACTCATTAATTAATATTCTATTTTAATAATATACTACTCTCTTAGCTGTTAATGGTTAAGGCACCTCAATTACGAAAAAACAGAGCATACCCATGGCTGCTCATTACCACATACTCCCTAAAAATGACTTATGCTTCTTGTTTCCTCAATTCTTTATCTCATTCTTAGGAAAGAAAACGATGAATTCATTGTCGTTTTTTCCACATGAGTCATTTTATGATCCTTTTAGCCACTTCCACCCCCCCCCCCCCTCCCCCCCCCCCTAGATGGATGCTTCCCAAATTCGTTGAACGCTGCACACATAGAAATAGGTGTATAAGTATATACAATTTCTATATATATCAATATATATATATATATGCGTAATGCCAGAGTGGGACTTATCCAGATACCTCGGCTTTCCGCCCGAAGGATAAGCCCTTTGGGGAACTTTTTCTAACCACGTATTACGCGGTGACCCCTCAGTTGTCGTTTTTTCGCCCACTTTTTCTTTTATACTTCATTTTTATCCTCGCGTTTCAATCGAATAAACAGGAATGGATTTTTCGTTTTGTCTCAACATACCAGAGAGGCTTGGAAAATTACAAGATTTTTTAAATTGACAAGTTAATCATGCGATGTGAAAGACAGTTGTATGCAGTTTGCATACAACGAGGAAGGGACCAGATTGATTTATATGTTGGCATACGGTAGTATTAAATTTTCAAACTTAAACTTGGAGCAATGGATCGATACTGCATTAAACCTACAGATAACAAACAGGAATTGCGATAAACTAGTTTGGTATTCCCTAAAACCGCCGCATGAATGGATCCATACTGTGACCAAGTCCGAACAATTGTCCTTAGGGGTAGTGTGAGGAAGGGACGGAGGGGTTCGGTTAGCCGCGAGAGTTTCAGTTGTAACCAACCGAGCTTAACTGGTATTAATTCAACGCGTCGTAAACTAACTACTCAAATCTTTTTTTTTCCTGATTTTTACGATTATAGTTTTCTACATCTTTCTAAAACGCCATAAAAAAAGAACTTTCGATTGAAGAATTTTGTCGAGAGTCGAACGTTGCTCCACTTCCCACGTTTTTTTGTGTTGCAAAATTGTGACACTCAATCTTCTCATATGAGAGAAATAAATAACTACGATCAAGTGGTTATACGGTTGACATGAGTTCTAATTAACGGGAACATTTGAAACTCTTTCGTTGATTTTGCCATTTAGTCCGACATTCAAACTGTAATCTCGTACTTTCCTCTATTGAGAATAGCCCGAGGGGTTGGACACTGGGGAGGAGGGGGAGGGGGGGGGGGGGGAAAACTTAAGATGTATAAATACTGGTGAATGCCTCGGGGTCCAGCAAAAGCAAATTAAGCTTTATATAGATAGATCACTGTATATTATACTACGTACGCTTACGTACACCAGTGTAATTCGTCACACTGACTCACGAGTGGCGTTTGAAGCGAAGTCCACTTTCTCAAGAAAACCTCTCCCCATACCTCCTCGACAAACATCTATTTCATTCTTGCACTGTGGACTCTCAGTGTTGGTTGCTCCTTGCCACGTCTTCTCGGCAAACTCCGAGATGCCCTCCTTTCCAATGAATGAAGTACTCGATATTATCAGACCACTTTGAAGCAGTATCAGCCTCCAGTTCCGCACAGCTAATTATTCAATTTCCCTTTCGTAACTTCAATTTACTAATTGATGATCACTATAATTTCATATGCGGAAAATTTGTTTGCCACACTAAGGAAAAATGTTACTGTGTATCTAAAGCATCGTATATAATCGTACCATATAGAAGAAACAGAAGTAATCTTGAACGAGTGTCTTTATTTCGAAATAGAATACTACCGGCGTGCGGTCATGGGGTTTTTTACTCCCATGGAGTTTAGTGAGCCGAGCCGCAGGCGAGGCGGCCAACCACACGAGGCGAAAAACCCCATAACGACATCCCGGAAACAATATTTTTCCATAGTAATTTTCATTTTTTCGAGTTCGGGGAAGAGTCTGTACCAAACCCCGGACAAGAAAAAATGAAAAGCAATACGGAAAGTATTGTTTTTGCATATGTAGGCAATTGTTTTGTCTTGACATTATTGATATTCATTTGAGCGAGATTGGGCCTTGCCTTTCTGAGATAAACAAATTCTAATAGAAATTCCTCTTTGTCCGACTCTTGCGATCCTCACTTGGGACTCTTATTTTTATACCTTCGTTCATACGTTGTCAATTTTTTTTTAATCTGAAAACTAAGAACAGATCTGTATTGGTCGTGGAAAACATTTACTCTTGAAGACAATTCCAAAATTTGATCGTGTTTATAATCTTATAAAAAATGAAATCCAATATCCAATATCTACAGAATCCTTTCACAATATGGAATAATTTCTTTCTTTGTACCCAAACCTAATTCTCCGAATTTATATTTTACAGGAGCCGTCATCGTACCGTTATAAATACACCATAGATAACGATAATGGCGTGAGGCAGGGAAAGGTTGAAACCAGAAGTGGCGAATTGGCAAACGGTCGATATTACATTAATGGTGACCAGTCATCCACGGACGTGAAATATTTTGCTGACGAGTGGGGCTATCATCCATTGGTCAAGTACAGTACATCGACCGGCCACAGTGTGGCTAATGCGCAATTGGCCCTTGGCGACCACATAGTAAAAGCCCTAGTTAATGACACCAATTTCGTTAGTACACGAAGCAGATAAATCTATTCTTATTTTTCCAATACTTGACTGAACGAACGAACAAACACCTACGTTTTGTTTCACAGGCAGCTGGCTTGCAGGATATTCAACCACCATTTCCAAATAATTCAACAGTTTACAACGTCAGCGATGATGAAGAAGAGAACGTTGAGAGAATACACATGGAGGAAGCGACAGAGGCCCCTGTCACCGAGGGAATAAATGATGCATCACTTACGACGCTTGAAGAAACCCTGATAATTGAAAATTCCGGTAACTTCGGTCAACGTCTGCCTGACACGGGTAGCAATGGAGTGCAAGGTAAACCAGCTGATTTACCACCGGACTCTCAGTCAATAATTAATCAAGCCTCGTCTGTAACCCCAGCCATAGCCATAAAAAATTCATCCCTAAACGGCGATTCCCCGATATACAATTACAAGACTGCTCTAGCCAGTATTCGGGAGTATTTCAATGTCGGTAACAAGGAAGAAATTAACTATAAAGACCCACTTCATCTACAAGTATTTCGACAAGAATTTCCCAGCAGTCCGCTACCCAACCAGAGTAACTCTTCCCCGGAATCTCCAGATAATTCCAACATGCAGATATTGGAGAAGCCAGGGCTGCAAGTTTCACCAAGATTCACCAAGCCTATTGTCGTAGCTGAAGTCCCCAACTCGGAGCCATTTGAGTACAGCACAACTTTCCCCTGCAACGACCTCAATAATGAGAGTACTGGATCCATTACAGCCTCAACAATTGATGGGACTATACCATCAAGTACCACACCCTCGAGTACTTTGTCAAGTGATACTGCTGTTTTAGTAACGCCAAAATTTCACAGTCAGTCACGTATCACCACGTCCTCAGTGATACTCAATCCAATACAGGTTGGAGTAGCTCTGGTAAATGCTGGTGAAACCCACCTGATATCCAGTGACACTGAGTCACAATTAAAATTTACAGACGTCAATGTGAAGACGGATAACGAGGAAGTGCCCTTATCGCCGAAGAATATTATAACTTCAGGGAGCGACGTTGAGATATCCAATGAAGCTTACGAGGCTATAAAATCAAAATTCAATGGGCACGACGAAACGACCAATACAGCCGTGAATGTCGATCAAACTGTGGAGATACAGAAGTCACGTGAGTTATACCACAATACCCCCGTAGAAGAGATATATTATCCTGGTGAAATTGCGTCTCAGGTAGTGACCATCAATCAACTGTCTCCAGGATATCTCAATACGCCGGGATACGATAGTGTAAGGCAAATTGAGCAGGGTAAAACTTATGTGGATGTTGGTAATAACAATTTTGGAGACCAATCGATAGTCGATAGACCGGAGCTACAGCTGCAGGAACTTCAAACGAGCCCCGAGGGTGTTTTACATTCTCACCTCGATCAACAAGAGAAAAATAATGCCAACAATTTTGAGAATCCAGGAAAACCCATTGAGAATTATGTACTAGCTAAGAATATTCATGGTGCAATATTGGCGGATAAAACTGCCACTGGGAAGACAAATTTTTATCCCGATATGCAGATAAAGCACGTTTACTCAGCATTTGAGTTGGAAAAGTTACTACAGAATGCACTGGTGAATGCAGAGCCGACAGGCGAAGCTCAAGAATCCCTGAAAATGGCAAAAAATGCTGGTCCGGGTAATACTATATCCAGCCTCCAGAGATTGCTAAATGAGGAGAGACAACAGAATGTATATTCGCAGAGTGCACACATGATGAGTAATACAGTGCCGCCAACAGAAATCGAGATGAAAGAGATTTCAAGGGAAATGGAAAAACCAACACTGCAATATGTTGTATCAGAGGACCTCGGTAAGAGTTCAATTTACATTCGAGGACCATCTGTACGAGGATTACTGCTCGATATTGGGAGCGATGCCAGTCAAACAATCGGAACGCAGAGAACTCCTTTAGAGGCAAATATATCCAATAAAAAGAAAGATGAATCGGAAAATTATCAGTTTCATGGTAACGGAATTCTCGGGAAACCACCGTCAGCAATCGAAACACATCCAAATCCAGTTGAAAAAATCGTTGAGAAGAGAATAACATATCCAGTTCATAAGCTAGTATCTCCACCCTACCCAGTTCACATACTTCAAAAATATCCTGTTGAGAACATTTTCGAGAAACCGGTCACTATACCAGTTACAGTTGAGAAGGTTGTTCAGAAGAAAGTTCATTTACCAGAGTTATATACCGTTGAAGCACCAATGAAACCTGCCAAACCATTAGAACTAACAAATTATGTAGAGAAAACCATTAATATACCATACGGTATACAGTACGGTGTTAGTTATCAACAAATTATGAACCCATCCACTAATAATTTATACAACAATAATCCAATTGACCAGCAGATACAAACTAATGGATCCAGCCAACAGTTGCAAGGCTACTATTATAATGAACCACTTGTGCCACAGGTTAATCCACGATTCGCTTTGACTAAACGTTATGGTTCTTTAAATCAACCATCAAATGGCAAATACTCGCATCAACAACTGCACCAACAATTGCAGCAACTCGCTCACTTGATCTATCCAAGGAAAATGCACTTTGCCAATCACATGCTATTACCATTACATTCACGTTTAATGGATCACCAAATAACTTCACACAGCCACTTGTTTTATCGTGATAAAGGAATCGTCGATAAAGGAACCAACAAAAATATAGAATACATAGGACCAGTACCGGTGCTGGTAACTTCAGGAGAACGAGATTGCCGGATGTACATTATCAAAGTAGAACGAGTAATTTCAGACAGTCGAAAATGGAGTATGGCTTTAAACCACCAATGGTACCATCCGTGCAATACGACGAACAAACAGCAACAAGAGTGGACAATTAATATATGCCATTTTTTATATTTATTCGTGAAGAAATGTTTTTACTGGAGTATTTTTATATATATACACGGGGGTATATATATATATATATTTACTTTGTACATTTTTCACTTCCATTCTGCCGTAATTTTGTAATTCATCTTTGGAAGCATTGTTGTTTATTTTAAAAGAGTAAAAATAAATGAAACTCATGTGTTTTCTATCTGTGTAGATATACTGAGTGCATCCACTGCACCATGGATAAAGGTGAATTAAAAAACTGGAGAAAACTCCCTTTCGGATAAGTTTACCGATGAACCCACTAAATAGATTAAAACTCTCCTTTTGGTTGTGCGGAGGAGTGCACGATAGTGGAGGTATGGTCTGTGAAGTTTTTCGATAAAAACAAACGATGACAACGCCAAAGAGACTCGGATGTCGTTTATACGGGGCATCCACCGAGGGCAACCAACTCGGAAAACAATAATATGAAGAAAAACTTATAGACCATTAATGCCCGATCTTTGATTTATTCTAGCATTCAGGGGATGATTTATATTGGGATCTGTAAGCCATTTACCATAACAATTTTAATGGAAAAATATTACTTTGATTGCGCGATAAACATTATTATCAGCAATTTTTTAATTTTTCAACACGATATATTATTTGTGTTTCCCTAAAATGCAATGGATTCGTAATGAGAACTGTCAGGGCTAGAACTGTAACTTTCCAAAATCTGTCGAAAAGTTTCATCGCCAAGTCATATATAGAAAGCTGATAGAGACGAGACGGAAGTAGGGGTTTTAGGTCCCTTCTCGTGTTTTCTTCCGTCCTCGGTTCATTTTACGACATATGGACGAAATGAAGTTTATTACAACACGGAGGGAGTTCAGCACCTGGAAAAAGTACAGAGCTCTCTTGGATTACAGAGAGCCGATACATTATGGGGTTGGGACGGGTGGGGTCGTAACTAGGACTTTCATAAACTTTATGTACCTACATTTCATTTTGTTTTTTGATCTAACCGGTAGATTACATGGATTAATAACCCAGAGAAAAATGTTGAGTGTTCGTTTTTTTCTAGTTTACTTCGCATGGTTTTTTAACGCGGTAGGCATATCATGCACGATAATTAAGGTAATGAATTGTGACCTTTAAATTGTCTGCCACAGTTATTATATTTCGTTATCGTATTTCCATATAATAATTCATAAAATTAATATCTTAGTGGGCGCTTCAGCATTAGAATGACAAAAAGAGATTTCTCATCTGTAAACTTTCACAAACCAAATACGCAGTTCTTGTAGTAAATTCAGTGTTGATTTGCTGTTATAAATTTTCATTAATCATATCAATAAATAATAACGTAATGGAATTCGTTTTACAGCATAATATGTGGCTTTTTGGAACTAATGGATGATCTGCAAATTATGTGGATTAATAAATGAGTCAAGATAAGATTATTCCCATATTTACACCCGAGAATATTTCGTTAAGCGCTTCAAACCTCACGCCCCCTAATCACTTTGCCAATCTAGCTAATTCGCAATATAAACACAAGCAGTTAAGAGGAAATAATAGTAACGGTTCCGTTCCTTTCTAATAGTTAAGTGCTACTTTGTTAGAAGGGTTTTTTTTCAACCTCTCAGTTTATACGAAACAGTATTCCATCCCCTTTATCGGGCGATCGGTCCCGGCTAAGGGTCCCACATATGAGATGATTAATCCAGTCGATCTTACCTTACGATTTTATTTGTGAGATTCGACAGTGGATAGGTGAGTTTAATGGCGTATCTACCAAGGAACGTAGTTATTATAATTGAATGTAGTCACAGCAAAGTAATACAGTTTACACCACGAGAGCTGAAATGTCTGTCTAACCCTGTGACGAAGATAGGAACGTATAATGGAAAGTATCCGAATGGATATGAATTATTACACCGATGGCCTGCGATAAAGGACAGCGCGGTATACGAGAAACCCATATCGCGGTACGGAATTCTGTGGCTAAGTGAAGCTTGGAATCCATGGATTAGCCGAATGAGTATCAATATAGGTAGCTTCGCTACATCCTTCAAGTGAGAAAACAATTTTTCATCACGCTGTGTGGAAAAGTAACTTTTCAGTCACTCTCTGAAAAGGGCTTTTTCGACACATTGAGATGAAAAATATTGTTCGTAACAAGTGAAAAAAGTAGTTTTTGACTCATGGGATTATAGCACTCGCCTTCGGCTCGTGATATAAACCTCCCACTCGCCAAAAACCATTTTTTTTCACTTGTTACGAAATATACTATTTCGTGCTTGTAAAATGTCCTACTATATTGGACAGGCCCTGAATGGTACATAAGTCAATATTTTATGAAGTTATGTTCTTATTATGTCGATGGTACAATTGCTCAATTCAGAACTGGCGTCACTTAAAAAAATTATGTCATCGGAATATTGATTATCCAATCGAACATCATCTCCATCTGTTGAGAATCAAGAATTCCTAGTGATTTAATCTCAAAACTATCCGATAAAGCGCTGACCTAGTTGAATTCCGATAATATGGTTACTGAGCAGTTAAGAAAAAGTAGCATCAACTCCAACCAGCTCCATCTAGATCCAGTAAATCCACACTTCCATTTGCAAACGTCTACAATGCACTTAACTATTTAGAGGTCTTTTGATAATTAATTGGCATATGCAGCAGTTCTTCCCGTAGCACAGAAATGGAGCATTTCACTTAATTTTTCATTTTCCTCATCCTCTTGAATTTATATAATGGCCCTTTCAATTATTGAAAATTTTCAGCAAACGATTGCGGAAAACTAGGCAGTCTGACCCAACACTCGTATCACTACTGTGTGATTATGGTAGAGTTCTGTATTTACAGAAAATTTAGTCGCTATATATTGTTAGTAGAAAAAAAGAGATAGAACCAACAAAGTTTTTTTCCACTGAGCTTTTAAACCTTCAGTTTCCCTGGCGTGCAATTTTTTTCCCCCTCATTTTAGGCGGTTGGGGTAGAGTCAGCTACCATTATGAGATAATCAGTGGGGCAAAACGATGTCCGGGGGATTAAAAGCCCATTAGGGCCCAGGGGTAAGTAACTCACTGATATATTTTTAGCCAACCCATCCCCCGTGGCCCTCCGCAAATGAACCACAACAACGCTCGGTGACCTCCAGCCAAACACGCTTCCACACTCCCATCCACTTGTTTTCCACAAATAATCGCCGACCTGCGGCTTCTCTCCTCTGGCTTTTTGCTAAAATGAATGGAGGAAAAAAAAACAAGTCAAAATTAAGGTTGGGGAGAAAAAGTGCGCCGTGAAAAAGGAGAAAAAGAATATACGGGAACGATAGAGATTGCGCCCCTTCTACACGCTACACACACTTTTTCTAATACCATGTGGATCGGTTTGCTGTTTCGTTGGAAGATCTCTCTTGCGTGTGTACCCAAACGTTTATTACGCCTCGGTGAACTAAGTCCGGAAAGCTCAGCATACGCTGATCTTCTTGTTTTTTTTCACTATTTTTTCAGTTCTGGTTCAACTCCAGAGATAACCGAGGTAAAACAGAGAATGGGAGAAAAAGAATATAGTTGTTTGAATAAGAGATGAAAAAAATACTAGAGCGGATGTACGGCGATGTACATCCTAGTGAGTATTAGTGAGTATTAGGGACTGAATTAATTGCGAATCTAAATACCGCGAGGTGCGACAATAATGAATCATCAGTGTTGCGCAATGCTTGCGCGCATGACAATGTGAAATTGGAAGTCAATTGAATGGAAATGAAATTAAGGAGACGATGGAATCATAGTGGAAATCGGCCGAGTTATCCAAACTTTTCACCGAAAGTGACTTTTCAATAATAAAAAAAAATATGAGAATATAGGAAAGTTGTTGAACGGCTGCCAGGCGGCAATGAACTTGAGTTATGTGAGTGTGATACTGAGCGGTTAAAATCAGTGGGCATGCTTATGCCACTCCGTGAAACGAGGTCAGTTTGAGACTGGAAAGAGTGTTTCTTGATTTTTATAACCGCTCTCCCGATTCGTTTCATACAGCAATTTGTGTGCGCGTGTGTGACAATCTCACTTTTATTACCGTCGTCTATATGACTTCTGGATATCCCTCGTGAAAGAACATTTGTCTGTCTTTCTCATTTCCTACGTCTTATTGCAATCTGTATGAACGTATATTTTATCTTGGCTCACTCCAAGGTTTTTTCCAAATGGAAGAGTTCGATTAATTTTTGAATTTCCGTGAATTCTGATGGTATATATTTCACGGCGTAAATTCCTGAATGTGGATCACGGGCTAGTTGAAGTATCTATAAACCAAGGTCAATAAATCATTCGTGGTTGAACCCCAATTGAATTTTGGACGCTTCAATTTAATTGGGTTATCATACTGGTGGAAATCAGGAATGTTCTTAGTATTTTACGATAACCTGCTAAACTGATCAATTAATTCAGTTTATTTTTCGTTAGCGTATTGAGATTATACCAGTGGCTTTTGAGCTCCAATAGGTTGGTTTCAATATTTTTTTTGTTTCAGTGGAGCACATTTAACTTTCGCTCTTGTTATGTTGCGAATGAAGGGTGAAATATTACGTGAAATATTGCAATTTGACAGTTAGTATGGTTAATCCTTTTTTGACAACCACGTGATCCACATTTTGAATAAACTGAATGAAATGGAAATGAACAACAACATAAATATTATTCTGGATATCATAATTGTATTCTTTGGCCATAGCCTTTGGAATAAAATTTGTCCTTCTCTTGTTGCATTTAATTGCACCAAATATGAGAGAATACTTTATTTCAGCTCATTACTGAATTTTATGACAGTTCCATTAATTTTCCAATTTCACGGAATGTTAATGCAGTGCATTTCATCGAGTATAGCTCGAGGTATTTCCTTTGATTAATTCAGGATGTAGCACACAGAAAGTTGGAAAATCCGTAAATCATACTCATAATTGTCACATGGTGATTGGGTTTTGGACGCTTCGAATTAGTTATTGAGTTAAGTTTGTCATATTCATTACGAAAGATATTGTTATTTTAAAGCGATGACATACTACGAAGTTCAAAGTAGTTTATGTTTCGATGACGTATCGTAATCATCTAAATTTGAGAAACTAATATCATAGTTAAACTGTACTGGTACGTATCATGGAATGTGCAGAATTTTTCCTCTTTTTTTTCAGTTCTGTCTAATGAATTAAAAATCGAATTAACCTTTTGTTTCTCACATACCATCCTTATTGGGAATTATTGACTTTATCAAATTGAAATTAAATTATTTGATTCATTTGTTCAGCTTCTCAATCGTTTGCTTGAAAAAAATTCAATTAAACTCACAGTATTTGTGTTAAGGATACTAAGTCAAAGTTGGAAGATAATTACGATGGTTATATTCGTTGATTCGATTATTGAGAGGTTTTTTCAGAAAATTTGAATTGGTCATAAATTACTTTGAAAGTTAGCGTTCCGCCGGTGTCTTTAAAAGTGACGGTTCATATTCATTTCGTTATGCATATAGAAAGTTTTTCTAATATTATTTTATTGAAATTTCAAAATATAAAAAATAGGGATTCCCCAACGCATATGCATTCCACCCATATCGGAGAGAAATTTTGTATTCCATATTTCTTTCATTTGGCCCTTCGCGGGACCCACATATAACTTCCTGATAGGAACACAAACTCCGAAAAGGGATGGGGTGAATTGACTCCCATGATGATCAGGTATTAACTAACTCAAGATCTATCGATCCCGACAACATTGGCTTCGATCTCATCAAAACTCTCAAGAGAAGATCGGTGGGAGATGAGGAGTAGGCTCCCAACGTAATGAGATCTAGACGAAGTCAATACCTATCGATAATCATCAAAATCATTCCGATCGCATTATGTACACCGGCGGGAGCGCGACCGAAGAACAGCGTCTATATACACACATACGAAAATGCGCATATGAACATACATGTTTTCAAAAATTCTCGGGGAAGAATTTTCTGCTTGTGAAACATGTGGATTTTCTGCAATTAGCCATGTTTATTTCCGGGATGAAAACAATGACGTCTTATCGGGAATTTAATGAACAGTTACATTCCTTTATTAAATTGACGCATAATTTGCGAAAATTACTCTCGTCATCCTCGAAAATGTCCAACAGATGTGAGGTGCAATCTCATAATCTGCTACCAAATTAGCATAATTTACAGATTTTTCAACTATCACATAATTAACATCCTGAATCAATTTAATAACATTAACAACGGAATTAATATTCCCTTTGATATCACGTTTGCCACCTTCCATTACCATATATTTTCGATGATGAACATGAAAGACTATTTTATCATGAGCCATTACGAAATTGTTCTCAAGTCATACGGTTCCATTCCATCTTCATTGTGAAATGAAAAAATCTGAAAAATGCCTCGTAACTAGAACACAATAATCTATATTTTCACAGAATCCTGGATAAAATAATGACAGGGGAGGATCCATTATCAAATTGCATAGGAAACCAAGTATCTTCAGCATTGACCATAAGATACAAAGGGGCGCAAAGTGAATGAAGGTCTGTATAAATTAATGCCCCCAACGGGGAATATTTTTTTAATCCTCTTTCTCACCCTCACGACTCTGTTCATGAAAACTTTTAAATTGCTAAAGTTAGTTAGCGGATTATGTGCACTCGTTGATAGAAGAGAAAAATCGAAAAAAATGATGAAACAATGATCGGGTCACGATTTCATTAAAATACTATCCCTCCGAGGCATCTTGATGTATAGGAAAATTAATAAAGCATTTATCATTAAAAATGTGCGCCATACCATGAGCTGAAAAAAGAAGCAATAAGCGCGGGCGTAATGAAACAAAATTTTGACGATGAAAAAAGAGAAGATGTAAAAAATAGTAAACTTTAAATTCTAAATTAGCATGTACAAAACGCATTTTAACGGACGCACTCGCATTTATTACGTAGGGATTACCATTGCAAATAAAATAAGCAGCGCAAAGGTGCATAAATATTTATGGGTTAGAAGGGTCTCTGTTTTCCCTGAGTTGAAGATGTTCAAGGTATCAACGGCTGCTCACTAAAACTTCCAAACTGGTACAGTAATTCTCCCCTCTCCGCCACGCAATGACTGCAGAGGATATGGAGATAGTGGATGAAAGAGAAATCTTTCCATCTCTCCCCTCTACTACTCATCCCACCTAAGTTAGTATCTTTTGGGAGATTTATTTTTCTACTTTCGTTTTGGACCAACGGGTCCAGTGGTCCAGTGGTCATTACATCTTCACCGGACGTTGAGTCGATACCGGAACACATGTCTATAGTGTGTTAACTCAACATGTTCATATATAAGGTGAGTAAGCTCTTTCGTGTTTTTGAACATTATTTGAACACCTAGCCTTTAGTTACATCGATAGAAATTTCTCTATCGAACTTCAAGCGGAAATATTTTCAAAGGAATTTCAAGTAAACACATACAACATCACCCACTATTATTTCTGGACGATGAATATAATTAATCATAACATTATTGTGTACGAAATTAAATTTACATGAATGCATAAAGAATTATTTTTGAAAACTATTGGAAATGCACTGTATTCATTACCCAAAATAATATTAATAAGTAACGCATATGTAGCCATGACTGCATATGCGTTATACACATTTGAATGCATATCCCCTATCTAATTCCCAACTGCTGTAAAATGATTGCCGGTAGAAGGCTGGCGTGGCTCAATATTGAGAGATAATTGAAATTGAAATCAGTATATGTTCGGATAGCTCAGAACATATACTGATTTCGATTTTGGGAAGAGCGCCCGACTGGTAATCGGAAGGTCCCAGGTTCGATTCCCGGTCTGAAAATATCTCAATTTTTTCTTCAGTTATTTGTAAACTAAATATATTGAGAAGAAATGCCTACCTATTCAAAATCCTTTCCACCCATTAATCCCACTGTCCTACCATAAAAAATGTAGGATGTAGAAAAAATGTTCCCAACTGTTGAAAAATGCATTGACAGATGTGTATAACGCATATGCAGTGATTTCATTGATTAAACATAATTCTCATTCCTCCAATTCTTCCGTTCTACGTGTAAATGGATCGCAACTGAACACAAATTTGATCTTCGAATTGATTTTTTTCGAATTGTTATTAGCCACACTGATAAAAACCAACTAAGTTATATTCATCTCTCAGTAATTTAACCATTTGTACGCATCCTGTAATTTTTTTAAATCATAATTTCTCCTCTTACATATGTAATTCATCTCTACTACGATGTGACAGTGCTATATGATTACAGGTGATTTTATATCTGATGCTAGCAATTCAAAGGTACAGAATCTCCGTTCTGTGTAACCCACTGGTTTCACCGAGCTACGTGAAACAAGCAGCTTCTAATCAGGCATCCGCTAACGAACGCTTTCGTCCAACTAGTTCGTATGACAGTACGCCGACGGAATACGTAAACGACAATGAAAAGTTCGACTTCACCAGGATGAAAATAATCCATAAAATAAAATCATCAGTTGCCATCAGAGTGCCGGAAGATCCAACACTAATTGAAAAGAAGGCCACGGAAATAAAGCGATGGCCTAATTACAATTCCATGGTACGAGGGAATACTCATTCAAATGGGAACCATACGACGAGGCAAGCTGCAAATTTAGATCAGCACGAGAAATTCGTTACCGATTTCCGAGGGTCTGGAATATGCAGAGAGACGTGGCAGGCCAACCAGCCATCAGTGGCACCGAGTGTGCTCATCACTGGAAATAACGCTCCAACATCATATCAATTTGGTTTAAAGACAACGACTCATCATCATATTTCAAAAGATGACAAGGAAAAAAAAGTGAATAATTCGAAACCGAAAAGAATATTCAGTAGTCTACCACCGTCGAATCCAATTGGCTTATTTCCAGTGACATGTTCCATCGTCAGTAATTTGCTTCCTACAGATAAATTACGTAGTGGGAGCATCGTGCATTATCGAGTTCGTCGTCAGCTTAGGTTCATCCCAACAACGACAACTGTATGGGACTATCAAAAGCCACGTAGATTGCCGCCACCAGAATCCGGTGACCCTATTAACATTAAACGTCTTCCAAATCCAGACCCAGGATTTATTCACAGTTTACTAGGTGTATTCGATCAGAGTCATCCTATACTGGCTCCCAATATCCATCCTATTAAACCCAATGAAGTAATAATAACTCCGCCCAGATATATCGACAATGCGAAAATATTACCACACCGAGTACCACCAACATCAACTTTCAATACAAGACCCGAGGACACTCAGTTTGTGAAAAATACGGAACGAAATCCCAGCGGATTTGGTGAAAGTGAGCGTGTGTTCACAACAGGTGAGAGTTTTTTTCTCCTCTTCTTCCTCTCTTCTTCGCCAAAGTCTTTTCAGTTTCTTAAAAAAAAACACCTTCATCTTACTTTTTTTACCCATACACATTGCTACTCTTTTCAGGCATGATAGGCAAAAAGAAGCACTCAGTAATTATTCAGGATCACTTTTTGCCAACTGTGAGGCCCCATACAATTCCAAAAAAACCATCTCACCATGTTCATCACTACGACAATACCAGAGTCGAGGGGTATCCCAAGAATCATCAAATGCCTTCAAAATCAATAGTATCAGCAACCAAAAATCTTTACCACGAAGCACCAGACCTACGTGAAAGTTATAAGCACCACGGCAAAGACACGAAATACGTAAGTAAACTTTGGATAATTAATTAGTCTCTTCCATCAGGTTGAAAACCGACGAAAATTCTCCCTGACGAATCGATTTATACGAGTTGAGTTAAACGGTAGAACGATGGGTCTGAGGGTCTATTGTACAGGTACAAGGGGTGGGGGAGGGGAAAAGGAGGAGGGGGATACGCGTGCTCAGTGCACATTTAACTTACGACCAAGAGCTTACGTGTCTGGAGACGCGAAGCAGCGGGTGGCAGTGCACAATGTACACGGGGTATAGACTAGCAAACTGTACCGGAGCTATAGAGGACAGGGGTGAAGGGGCTTTTGGGGCGAGGAGGGCCGAGTCTTTGGAAGGGGGATCTCTTGCCTGGCCACCCGTTGCAACATCGCCCGACCCACTTAGCCTTATCCAACTTCGCTGATCCGACAAGAACATATGCGCGCCGGAACTGGCACGAAACTCTGCCAGGAATTGTTCAATGGATCGCACTTTGCACTACTCCTGGCCTCATCACGAGACCTCCAACAACACTGTGCCGCATGTGTCTTCTCTTACCTCTGACTAGCTACCCTCAGCTTCGTTAACTACATTTCCTCCTTTCTTCCATAAGTCTTCTTTGTCATTTTCACTAGAGTCTTTTTAATTTGCTAAATTGTCCATTATCAAAGAAGCATCCAGTGATGTTTCTTAATAATTAAAGTGAAATCTATTTGAAAAATATTCGTTCACGATATAATGCTGCACAATTTTCATTTTGTTGAATTAATAATTCATCTCCAAGCGATGAATTTATGATTTACCTTTACCAATGTGTGATATTTCAGTGAATATATTCTTGCTTCGTTATAGTCTACATTATACGTTTCGCTAGTTGTTACCGTCTTACCCTCATCGTGAGACTCTTATCTTTGACTGACTAAGGAGCCCTTATCTTCGTTAACTTCATCTCCCTCTTCAATTTCTCCTTACTACTTACATAATTTTAAACCTTTCAGTAATTAATGTGATTAAATTGTCAGCATGTTCTCGTTGTAAAAGAAATTTTCTCGTATTCGTTATATTTTTTGCTTCCCTCGAAATTTATGTAGCGTGAAATTTTTTTAACATCAAACACGTAATAAGTAGCGCTCAGTGCGTGGTAAAATTCAGAGAGCACACTACGGTTTTCCAATAGAATTTGAAAAGTCAAACAACATCGGAGTTAAATGTGCACAAGTTTTCTCATGAATCGACCACTTTTATTTCTACGATTACGTTGAATACTTCCTGAGAATTTTCAAATCTATGTGTGTTATTTTACAGGATCGTTATGGTGGAAAATATGCGTTTGAGTATCATGTTGCGGATATTTATTCAGCCAATGACTTTGGCCATCAGGAGACTCGTAATGAGCACCTAACTGAGGGCAAATACCATGTTCGTTTGCCTGACGGGAGGCTACAAAAAGTTAGCTATCATGTTGACGATGGAGGCTATCATGCCAATGTCTCATACGAACCAAATGACAAGTACTATTATGTACCAAACGCGAGTGCCTAACAAATACTCCATCGAAGAAGGTGCCTCATTAAAAAAATCAACATAAGATGAAACCTACAACCGGCCAGGCACACATGAACTGTACATAAAAAAAACGAGAGCGAAAGTGAATAACTAGTGTAGGAAGAGTGTACCATCATCTTTCGTAATTTTTCGCATATATCGTGAGAAAAGAGGGCACGAGTTGTACATCAAGTTGCGTTTGCGCAAATCTCGGTGGATTCACTCATGCCCCCTATTCAGGCTCAATCATTAAAGTATTATTATATTATAGAAACGTTTCATCCTTTCTTTTTTTCATTTTCTCCCAGTGTGTGTGTGTGTGTGTGTGTGTGTGTGTGTGTGTATACCAATAAGGAAGCCACACTAACTTGCCCACCTCGTCCCCAATTACTTTTCATGATTATTCGTATTTTCTTCTTTTATTAGAGTACCTCTACTCATTTTTTACAATTAGAAATAAATAAATATCTGCTTATCTTTTCCCTACGTGTTCAACAGAGTTTCACCAACAATATTTTATTGTTATTACAACATTATAATTTATAAAATATAAAGTATGTGTCTATCATGTATTATATTTAATATCTATACTAAGATAGTTATAAAAATCGACAGATGTATGTTTAGTTTTTCGTCAAGGTTAAGTTTCATCAAAAAAATGCAAAATATTTGCTGTTCTACTTATGTTTTCGCGAAAAGAGTATTATGGGATTCCAGTTTTTCGAACAAGAAAATGAAAAATTGAATTATGGCGATTTGAAAATATTGAAACACAATACCTTTTTTTATAAAAAATTTACTTCAACAAGTCATTTTCAATTACTTTTTATTCCTTAAATAATTAGTCATACGATAAATAGTTTCGTTTTAACCAATAGGTTGCTATAGAACTATTCTCTAACTTACAACATGACAAATTATAACTAGTGAGGGTTTTTTTCATAATTTTACATTTTTAGAATGATGAGCGAGTATGTAAACATAAACAGTTGACTGCATGAAAAGTATTATTAATTTTTCTCGTCACTTTGTACCCCATAACAATTATATCAATGAATTTCACTGAATGTTTAATTAGTACCTTAATGGAGTTTTCGTTAGTTTTAAAAATTAAAATGCATATTTTCCAAATTCACGAAAGGCGGAAAAGAAGCGAAATGATTTATCAAATGTGGTAAAATAGATGGCAGAGAGAATGAAATCGTTTCTCAATGAGGACTTTATTCGGCTGTGCTTCCGAGATGGAACGGTTGCTGTACGCACATGATATAGAGCCGAAGAAAATCAGAGTCTTGGAAGGAACAGTCGGGGAGGAAAGCGGAGGGAGAGGTGGAAATATTATGAAACAAAGTTTGCTCCACACACGCTATTCTCTCCCGTAACTGGAGAAATCAGTTAACAGATGCATCGCGTGTTAGGCATCCAAATGGTCGACGCGTCAGCTTAGCTTCACTTACACTATCATCCACTTTTGCATGTACCCTCCCATCACTCTCTCGTCTCGCCGCATACAGCAAACAGTTTATTAATCCAATGAGCAGCACCGCCCCTGTGTAAATTTCCTCATTCCAAAAACTAACTCACACAGAAATCCAAGAGCTATATGCGCATCCACCATTTGCACACACAGCCAAACCATACTCAGGTGAATTAATTAGATCTCCATGAGGTCCTTACCTCAAACAGATTATTATTATGATCAGCTAAGGCCCGCACGTTTCTCTGATTGTCCGAGGCATGAAGGGTGAGAGGCATGACGAGGGGGCTTGTACATGCTCGTGCACGAACGGAACTTGAGCAATTTATAAAGTGCCACAGGCCTGGACTTGGAAAAGTTTTAATGGACTGACACATCTGAGATGCAATCTTGTTTGTTCTTACAGTTTGCCTCCACAGTTGAGTTTATATTTAAAGAACTCGAAGTCTTCTTCCCACTCGATTTTATTGTGTTTTGCATTTACTTTTACGCCAGCGGACGCGGCGAGGTACGACACATTGAGGAACGGGAGAATTGTTGATTGATTGTAGCCATGGGAGTTGGAGCATCAGACGTGGAGAATGGAAATGCACTGAAAATTAAGCTGACGTGGATGATAAACCACACGCAAATAATATTAACGTAACCTTTATTGAATTTACCTCAGAAGTGTAGTGGATTATATTGAATTTCCATTGAACTGTATATTAGTTTTTGACCATTTTGGTTGGAATGTTGCATATCTATATACGAGTTATTTTACTCCGATTATTTTCATCGAATGCCTTATGTTAAAATATTATTAATTTGTTTCGTTCAATTGCTCTCCTGGAAAAAAAGGAGAAATGAAAAACGTATGAAAATTGCAGTCTAATAATCCTGCCATCAAAATGAATTGTATCAAATGGATTATTATTAATAATACACGATTATTAAAATGATATAAAAAGTATTTTCTATTGAATATTTTCACAGAAAGGGCAAAAAACTCAGCAAATTTGATAAGAATTCAATATCATCAACATCTCTTACCTCACCACTCTTTACATGACCCGAGACGAACGGCGTGGACGTGGTGGTGTCTGGTCCGAAAGGCAACCCATGTTGACCCAGAAGCAGACTAGAGACAACACAAAGATGATGTCAAAAATGATCATCAATGATTCCTCCAACAGCTAACCCACAGGCCCCTTCTGTCGGCAGACAAAATATGAAAAACCATTTTATGACGAATAATGTTGGCGTCCGGGTCAAACTGTCAGAGACACCCATGAATCACTTCCACGAGGGGGGTAACACTAGGTTCTCACCACGGGTACTCCAAAATTCCAAAATTGAGCTTTAATTGCAGTATTCTTCGCACAATTCGCAGATACACCGTGTGTCAACCGTCTATCACTCATTCCACTCGAATCTGAGGTCAGTATGTTCCTTCGCCCGATACCTTGTAAATTCCCCGTAAATGTATATTCATTCGATATACTAACCATTCCTCGACAAGTATATTTCAAGTGCGGAAAAAGCCAAGTTGCAAATATTGAAATATTGAAGTATTTTTTGGGGAAGTTATTAAAAGTTTTTTTAATTTATTTTGGAAGTTATTTTAGAAGGGCCTTTTTTAAAATTTCCTCTCATTTTTTTCAACTATTATTTACTTTTTCTTCCTCACTATATAGACCCATTTTAACTGACGGCCTTTGGGTGACGACAAATATAACTTTTCCTCAGTGTTTCACCCATATCTTCCTCAGTTCTTTTGTTATGACGGCTCTGTGGCAGAAAAATGAAAGTACTGACTTACGAGAGATATGACAGAACTGAAATTCCTAGAAAACGTAAAAATGTGTCAAATCATACCATCACATCTCTCCGATTAGAATTCAATTCAAGAATCACCCTTTATCGAAAAAGCTGATGATGCCCTTTTCTGGAGTTGGCGATTCGAATGGAATAGCAAGGGTCAAGAGCCTCGGGTGATACCAGCAAAAATGATATCTGTAGGATCTTGAAGTCTACCGACGTCAACTGAGGTATGTGTGAATTGCCCTCTTCACGAGCAGCCAGCCGACAAAGATTTGAAGTCACACAAGAGTGAGATGCAGTTTAGTGCTAACTTCCAAATTATTGTTGGCAGTTAACCCACTTGGTATGAAATGGAAAAAGTCCTGCGGGCGTTCTCCTCACCGTTATCCATTTAACAAATTCCCGTACTCCTTTTGATTCAATAACAATCGTCTCATTCCCTTTTGGATGACCTAGTCGGTTTGCTAGGGATAGAGAATCGATCGCAAACAGAAGGCGGACGAACCGTAGTTGGCAATAATCTTAAAGGGAATGCAGTGATTTTCAAAGGCTACGGGCCACGGGCTTTTTCCCCCTCACTGGTACTTCAAATCAAGTGGCTATTAGACGAATATGGCCCTTTTTACCGTAATTAATGTAATTGAACGAGCAAAGCTCACGCTCTAAACCGCATCCATGGGGATAAGTACACGCACGTATATAAGTTTCACTTTCTCTCGTGTGTTGGCTCTCCCACTGGCTGAAGCGAACCGATTAACTCGGTGAATCGCCCTATCTGTGCAGTGCGATACCTATCTCGTTTAAATTTGACGGTGCTCTGACTCTTCAAAACCCGGTTAACCTCCTGTTTTCTCCTCTTGCCATCTCTTCTACTCACCCTATCCTGTATTATTGCGCAAACGGCAATTTCGCAACAGCGCGTAACCACCGCTAAGGGCCCATTTCGGTATACTACTCCAGTGACCGAGATATAGAGCACAATTCGTTTAATGTTCCACGGTGTAATCAGCATAATTCGGTATCAAGGAATTTCATGTAACCGAAGCGTTACCAATATTCTTAGATGATGCTCACATAACTCAGTAATTGTGGAATTGTTATTCCCGCTTATGTATATTAAGAGAACGAAGTAATGCGAATTACCAACTGGAAATTAAGTTCGGCATGCCGTGTCTAACCTGCGCCGAATCTACCGCGGGCTTCGTTTTTCGTTAGGCATGCCGAATACCTTTTATCTGGGGCAGATAAAAGCCAAATGCGGCCGTACCCCTATGCCAAGCCGGCTACTGCGTCAGTCTCAGTTTTGTTAGCCATGCTGGATAAGTTGTTTTCTAACCTCTGAAAAAAATTTGAAAGTAAATCAAATTATTCAGAAAAATGGAATTATTCGCTTCTTTTGCCTTCGGGATTCATCTAAGTCTAGTACGGCTCTGATCAGGTACAAATCAGGCATGTCATGTGAAAATTAGAAAAAAGAATTTCCGCACGGCTCTTCCCCTTTCCTCGCCCGGGGTTTGGTACGAGCTCTTGTCTGTACTCGAAAAAAGGCAAAATCACTACGGAAAAATATTGTTCCTGGGCTGTCGTTATGGGGTTTTTCAACTCGCGTCGTTAACTGCCTCGCCTGCGGCTTGACTCACCAAACTCTGCACGAGTATAAAAGCCCATAACGACAGGCCCAAAATATACTATGCACCGAAAAAAAAGTACTATACGAGGGGTTAGGGGAGGGAGAGTTGGAGGGAAAGTAACATGATTAGTAGGGAAATTACATTTATTATGACTCATTGTCATTCCAATGCAAAACTGATTTTCGTTTTCAAGAACGATACGGTGGCTGACTGGATAAGACATAAGACTACAGCCAGCGAGATTCCAGGTTCAAGTACGGATTTGGAGTTTTTTTTTCTTATTGTCGAGCCTCTGGGTCCGGCCTCACAATTTAGTTATTCACCACCAATTTCCGCAGTGATTATCAATTTATCATTATTGTTATCCGGTAAACGTCGAGCCAGTATGGTCTGGCCCAAACGTGGGGACCGCGTGGCGCGTCTTATTCGAACTGAATGTATCAGCTAACCGTACCAGCGCCGAACCTTACGCTGAGGGAAAAATTTTCTTTTGACAAAGAAAATATACTTGCTTATCAATCATTCAGTTGTCGTATTGATAAAAAAAATGTTTTCTACAAGGTGGGATTCTCTTATCTCGCGCGAACTTTCCGGTATTTTCGAGAGTAGAAGAGAAGTTCTCGTCATAGATTCATGTAATCTGCACTTTATTTAGATTTTGGTTTCCTCCAACATGTCAATCTCGTGATATCTTGTGCAAAGTGCATGACACTTGAGACCAATTTTCTATACACTAGAAGTGATAACGAACGAATTAATTATCTAATGAAAATAGGAATTTCTTCGTTGGAGATGACGAGTAATCACATTGAGAAAACATGAAATCATCCGGAATGAGAAATTCCTTGAACTAATACTAAGACTAGTCATAATGCAAGAATATGAGAAATTCATCTGACTGGACCTTTTGGTTACTTCTCCCAATGACGAATTATCGTACAGAAAAGAGTGGTGTATTATAGGCATAAATAGCCATATTTATGATAAGAGTATGAATTTCTGTGTCCAAAGTTTGAATGTGCTGCACTAGAAATGGATTCATTCATCAAAAGATTTCCAAATTTTGAAGATTGACAAGAACATATTTTCTTATCCCAAGTACATCGTCTTTGCTAAAAGAAGATTTTTCCCTCAGTGTAAACTCAATATACCGGATCAGGGCCAAATGGTTTTCCAAATGAAATTTCAGTAGAGCTTCCTCATTGTTTCAACATATATTATATTATAATTATGACATTTTTATGGAATTGAGAAGTTGATAAACCAGCTCATCGATAAAATTTATTCAATGAAAGTCAGAAGACTTTCTGAGATCCTGTTCAGACATTTGACGTCCTCTCCATTAATTTCACCTCCACCGGAATCGAATTAATGTAATCAATGAGACAATCGCTGGAACTTACGGTAACAGCAGATGATATGTGATTGCATTAGATGGAAATGAAAATTCATTAGGTTCTGATCGGTATAAAGTGAATAAAATACTTTTTTTTTTACTCTTCACCTTTCAGTTGATGGACGACTAAAAATAAGAATATTTTTTTATACAAAAAAGAAGAATCTTCAAATTTGAATTCAATACTTATATTTTCATGAGAATTTGAACTTTTTACACATAATAAATAAACGCACTTGGAAATCCATATTTTTTTCTCTCCTTAAATTGGATTTCCCGTCACCGTCCTGACCATTTCTCATCCACCATTTCCAAAATTACAAATTTTCTTTGAAAAGAGCCCATTGTACGGCTCCCCCATTACAGAAACCACCTCAGATGTCATGGCGCTCCTCAATGTCACACTATCCCTTTCATGCTGCCGTTTCCTATACCACTCAATGCACATTATCGACAAGAGGAGCGCAGTGAGGATAACCCTGCCGAAATCAGGCGCAAACGTTCTTGACATGTGCATAATTTAGTCTGTAACATATATAGTCACCTAATTAACGGGTACCGAAGCGTCTCAAGACCGGCGTATGCCGCAAATAGAGAGGGGCATGAACAAGACACTAAGGGAGGAGGAGTAGATAGACAGAGTACCCGAGTGGGGCTGGGCTTAATTAAGTTTCAATTACCTAATTAGTTTCGACGAAGACCTGAAAAAAAGAGAAAGAAGCCAGAAGCGAGTAAATGGTAGAGGAGTAGCGAGAAAAAGAGAGCGAGAGAGAAAAACAGGATTTTATTAAAACGAAAGAAAAACTAGGAGAGAAGAAGCCGCGTACAAATATTGCATGAGCATCTCTCACGCTGTGAAGTAACTAGCTTTCTCCGTATGGAAGCGAACCAGATATGCCTCCTCTCCATGCATCAAGTGTTCTCGTTACATTCGTGTGCGACTGGCCGGGACGAGACTGCTCGTCTCTCCCTCAAATCAACGAAGAGACGCGAGCGCGTGTGAAACAATGGAGCTGAATAAAGCGTAGGCTTTCCTCACTGTGGGACGCATTGTCCCCTTCCCAACCCTCTAGCCTACTCTTTCATTCACTCTCTCGGTTTACTTTATATTTCTCGTCGTCCAAATCACCTCCTTTTGCCACAATTTCTTCCATCCTTTCTGCACCCGAAGATACTGTGTGAAAATCAACGGGCACGTATATTTATTCACTCCTGCACGCGCACGCCAGTGATCCATCTCGATGTCACTCCCCCACCCCCGACTCGCCTTTTCTATCTCACTCTTCCCCCCCTGGCTCTTCTTTTCTTCTCCTCCTTGTTCTATCTCTCCTTTTTCTTATTGGCCTATAGGCGCGCGCAAAACCACAGGAAGCTGTGTTACACGTGGAAGTAAGTCGGGCACGTATAAAAGGAACATCAAGAGTCAGACTATCTTCACAATTCAGCCTTAATTCAGTGCCGATTGGTACGAATACGAAAAATGTACACTTCATTGATCAAGGTATTGAGCGAGTTTTCAGCTGATATTCAAATATTTACAAAGTGAATTAATTCTGCTTAGTGATGAGTCTTGTGAAGAAATCGTGAAGTCAGAATTTCAAGTTTTTTTTTCCCCTCCTCGAGTCCCCACATCTGCAACTGGAGTTATTCGATTTGCCAACCCCTGTTAAGTGCATGAAAAATCACGGATTATTGAATACTCAATGAGTCATAATGTAACGGTGGGAGTAGATCAGCCCTATTAATTCATCCCCGTTGCCTCTATGTGCTGCAGATAACGCTGACGTTGATGGTGAGTCTAGGGGTAGTTTATGGCGAACCACCGCTGAGCAACCAGTATGGCGTTCCTGCGAATTTGCCGGTAAGCAACAATCAAGTATCCCACGGAGGCGTAACAAATAGCTATGGTGCACCAGTGGGATCGGATGGTCATCACGACCAACATCAGGATTACATCGACAGTCAGGTATAATAATAGACCATTCCCGTAGCGTTTCATAGCGAGCCCAATCTGTGTGAGATTCATGAGAGTGGATTTCAAACTGTACTAAACTCGCGAGATTGTTTTCTACTTCTCCCCATTTCGCCGTCATTGATCACCCTTCATGTCGTTGCTCAATTCTGGCGTACGATAATTGCTTTATGCAATCGCTAAATAATGGTATTAATGGTGAATGAATTATTGATGAGCCCATATAAACATGCCGTACAATGGCCTCAACTATCGAAAATTAATTAACGCCAAATTGACATATCTAATCCTTCCATCAATTGTGACGTTCTATACTGGTAGATCGAAGAGAGTATGAGGACAGAGGAAATTGAAAAAATAACATTTGAGCAGTTATTTGGATGTTATAAATTTTCGATAAATGTAATATGCTTAATTGTAGTCGGTTTTAATGCAATAGACATCTCGGTCTTTTCAGTGTACAAGACTCCATGATGTGGAAAACCCTCTTGATCAAACGTGTAAAAAACTGTGAAATTGATAATAATAAGCTCCACCTGACATCGTCATATAATGAAAAGTGGAATTTAAATTGACTTTTCATTTTATATTTCTATTTTTTTGATTAGAATTCCAGAAGTTTAATCATCAGCTAAAAATAATACTTTTAATGGTGGCTTGGAATGCAATTATTTACGAATACATAATATGTATTATGGGGACACTGACCAAACGTATTTAAATTGAATTAACGCTGAATTGATTCATTTTATCCTTCCACTAATTTGCCTGTTATATGCTGGTAAATTGAGGGGAATGAGAGTACCATAAAGGAGAAAAATTTCAGTAGTTGGGGCGTTGATAAAAAGTTTCGGCGAAAATACTCTTGAAAGTGATAGTATACTTGTATACAATGTACATCTCGTTCGTCTTAATGCATAACATCCAACAGCAGAAGTTTGCAAATTGACTTTTTTCCATTGCACTGTGATTCGCATAGGGGAATATTCCGAGTTAAGGAAAATAAGAATTTCTGCTGTTTGCAAATGAAAAATAATGGAGCGCACTGAGGCATTGGCGAAGGAAGAGAGAGCATACAGACAATGGTTTGTAACATTAGCAGTCATGACTGCTGTCCTCTCACAATAAAGGCGATAGTCGTTAAAGCTCAATCGCTTGAAATCTGCCGGAGGGGGAGGGAAAAACCATTGCACAATATCGCCCCACAATGTTGGGAGCGAAAATCAATGATTCCGCATTTAAACGCGCTCTTTGACCCTTCGTAACAGGATAATAGATCACTTGAAAAAAAATCCTTGTTTCGAGACAATAACGATATTTAATTGTTTCGCATTAAAACTTCAAAATACTTATTTTATCCTTTTGAAGTCGAAAGTTTAGCATTCTTAAAGTCTCAACTGGAAATTGCAGGTCATTTTAAATGAAATCCATTCAACTATTCAGGAATTTATAGAGATATATGTGAGCGAAGTGGCTTTACTGCCTACCATGTCCAAAAGTATCTAATTATTTATTCATCTTGGAAAATTGCATTTCGACTTTTCCGGTAGAAGGAATGCAGAGAATTCGAAAAAAAAATTTTCCTCAGAACAATTAACAAAAAAGAAGCGCCAAGGTGTGACTAAATTAATTAGTTGCAGAGCTGGGACGATTTTTACTGTAAACTCTTTTTTTTCCTCTTCGTTAAAAAACACGGGCTGGAAATTATCATTTGCACACATTCCAAGTGTACATGTCGAGAAAAAAATTTGTATTTCCGACTGTCCACTAATCCTTAGACCCATGACTCGACCACAATAAAACAGAATTTTAAACAAGTTTCCATCACTGAAAAGAGTCTGCCGAGTAGAAAAAAAAACTATTGGGTTGAAGTTTTTTTAATAATAAGTTAACAATATGCTCCCCAATAGGTTCATTTATTTTGGTAATATTCCTCTTACTACTGGTCTAGGCTTTTGAAAATTCCACATAGATCTATATATATATTTTTTTGTGTAAACAATTACCGAGGAAAACGATGGAAAACGAATAAAATGGAGTTCCATCATTTTGCTTTCAGCCTAAATCCTACGAATTTGGATACGCCGTTAAAGATTCCGCCACGGGAAATGACTTTGGTAGACGTGAGAGCAGTGATGGTGAAACAGTCCAGGGCGAGTACCGTGTACAGCTTCCGGATGGGAGAGTACAGATAGTGACATATACGGCTGATTGGAGAACTGGCTTCCATGCGGATGTCAGATACGAGGGGGAGGCGACTTATCCAGATCAGTACAATACTGGTTACAACAATGGTTATAACAATAATAATAATAATAATGGGTACAACAGTTTCAACAATTACAATAATGGGCCTGGATATAACTATAATCAAGGAGGTAATGATATAGTAAATAACAAACCTATTTTGCCTTTCGTTCTTTTTTGCTCTGTGCATAGGAAAAAATACACGCAAAAATTACTAATTAATTATTATCAAAAATGAATTATACGGCAACAAAGTGGCGCTAATGAGGTTCAGTATGAATGTAATAATAGAATGATATCGGCATTGTTTCGCATTGATAGACAACGGGGGCTTTAACAATAAAAGTATTGAAGTATGTTCCCGTGAACAATTGAAAAGTAACTGGCCATGATTAAAATTTCGAAGGGTTTTTTTTTTAATTAGTTGACTTGCAAAATCTGACGACATTCTAAACTATTTATTTGTGATTTCTCGGCCTGAGCTATTGGAAATATAGCATGAAATATGATCAAAAAAACTCGGAAAAAAAAGTGATTTATTCTATACACTTGAATTCTTTTTATTTTTGTTCGATCCATTGTAAATTGTGTGTGATCTCTTCGTGATCTCTTCGTTATTTAATTTCAATGAAAAATATGCTCATTAATATTTTTAGATGTTTAATTAATTAAGAACAACAAGTATTCATGTTAAATGCTCTCTATTTCTTACCATTTCTTCTAATCAATTAACCCTTCACGGAGTCGGTTATTGATTAAATCAGGAACTGAAAATTCACATTTTGGAAAATTTGAATATTCCCTACAAAACCGTAAAATTAGTAAATTGTTCATACAAAAGTACAAGAAACAAAAATTACTTTCAACACAATTGCAGATAATGATCACGGCTCCATAATTTCCTTGTATTTCTCTCTCCGTGGAACTATATTTCTCTCAGTAACATTTCAACTCTTATTTATTTCTAGGTAACTATAACACTCACAGCAACCAAGGGAACTACAACAACTACCAATATCCATCGAATCCAGATTACAACAACTACAATAATCCCAATTCATTTGGCCCGCGACCCACGTACGGAACCCCGCAATTTCACTGATAGAATTAGTCTCGAAAATCTCTACTCCGAATAATTTGAAAAAATTGAGGGTGGATAAGTGGAGTGGACGATAAAGAAATTTTAAAAACTGGTAATGGACATTTTTTTCTACCCGTCAAGAGGGCCATTTGCCAATTTTACCTCGACCACTGGAATTTCCTTTGACAATTTCCAGTGAACAACACATTTAAACTGTATATACATTTAATACTTTAGAATATAAGGCGGGTATACTCAAGCGTAGGTCGAGATGCTGTAGTGCTTGCTGGGGAGATATATTTTCTAATTGTTTCTTCAATTTGAGGTGGAACAAGTGGGGTTATAGAGTATCTAACGTTATGTATAGATGTATCTCTCCATTTTTATAATAAAATAAAATCAAAGGTTGATATATTTATACATATTATATTTTTTCTCGATGCTGATTCCCGACAGGACGAAAATACACTTCTCCCCTTTACGAAAATGCACCGTAAACTTGGTTTTGACACGTTATTATCTAAACTGGAACGTCATACCTGACAACGAATATTATTCAACCGCACATACACTTTAATGGTCCGAGGAAAAGGGGAGCGAGCGTGAAGACTCACATGAAGAATGCTAAGTGGTCTGGAGTGCATCACGTTCGCCCTGCTAGCACTTTCCCCTGTGGCTTTGCTGTTGCATACATTCTGCCATCATTAAACAGTAAGGATCGTTATACCAGAAGACAAATTCATATCCAGTGATAACAAGAAAAAAAATAAGGCCTAAGGCCTAATCTCAATTTTTGTACATTACACGAACAAAAAAATTCAAGAGAAATTACGGAACAAGTCACGTAAGCTGGGAGCGCAGTTGAAATTTCATAGAAAGTGCCCAATTTCCACGTAAATTCTACTTTCTGTTCCGTAAAAATTACTCAGCCGCCCGACACGTCAAGGTCAGCTGTCTGGCGTAGATTTTCAGGAACGCTTCTGAAAATTTTACTGTTGGAATCTAATTTCCAAAAAAATTACGTGAGGCGACCGACTTATTCTCCTTAATTCGTACAAAAATTCCTCAAAAGGATCTTGGCTCCCGCCTTACGTGACTTGTACGGTAATTTTTCTTGAATATTTTTCTCCGTGTATGAGGAAAAACGGCATTGGTCATATGTCAAATATTATGGCCAATATTTTCAAACGACGGCATAGAAAAATTGAGCCTGCCTTATGATAAAAAGTACAATTTTATTATTCACTTCTGCTAAGTGGTGCTCAACAGGACTGTTGTCCGACCAATAAATAGTATTTACGATGAATCTCTGCTTACCGGCCTTATACCCCAAATTACAATCTAAAATAACCACTGCAGCAGTTTAAATCTTATCTCTCCAAGCCCAGCCAGTTTTCGGTATACATTCGAGCCCGGTATTTCCAAAATAATAACAAGGTGAACATGAATATAGCCATGGCCGTATTAGAAATGCCGAGTGGTAAACTATATGTCCCTTCCGACTACTCCGGGCCAGGCGCGGCATCACATGAATACTCCTCCGACTCCTGATGCTCTCGTTGGAGAGAGCACGGATGCAATTTATTGCTGCTCCGCAAACCCGTATAATATCCCTGGTAATACAACTGGCCATCCAAGTAGGTTTTCGTGGTTGTGGGAGCGTGCGAAGGGTCACCAAAGATGTCTCAACCCCTTCCAGCCTCCTTCGTCCCTCTTATGAACCTTATATATACCATGGTGTCTTGCACTCCCAGACACATGCGAAAATAATTCACATTTTACCTTGCACCAGCATCCACTGACATACGTAATATATATGCATGGATTTATACACCTTGATGGTATATCTTTCTTTTTGCTCTCGAAGAACGCAAAGGGGAGAATGAAAATTCGCGGTCTGTTTCACGCTCCTGCCAACGAATTTGCCAACGTCGAAATCGCAATTTTAAATTCATGAGGTGAGCGCGTCAATTCTCCCCGTGGTACCCTCTTCACTATTCCTCACTATTTCCCCTTTTCCTGTCCCGCATTCTCACTGTTATGTACCCACTTCCTGGCCCCTCTTTGCCACCCCCCAGTGCAACACCAAATGAAATGTGGTCTTTTCCGTGCTCCACCACTGGAATTGATTTCAAACTGGTTCAATTGAGTTCAATAACCGTGCATAGATATATTTCGTGAGAATATTGAATTCAAATAAAAGAATACAGCCGAATGAAATAGTGATTGCAGTCCGTAAGCTTTTACTTCCGAATGGAGGTCTTGCAATTGTTCGATTATTACATTTTCCAATTTTGCTTGGAAATGAGGCAGAATGATCTGAAACTTGAAAATACGAAATTTCAGGACCATATCCGTGCATGAAATTAGCCAGTTGGTGATTATTTTTTCAAAGACTTTTTTTTAGTGTATATGAGAGTCATTTGAATTCCAAATTAGTGAAGTCTCAGGTGTAGCTGCAGCCTATTATTTTTTTTTTTAATATGCTTTTCAATATCTTCTTGCCCAATCAATTAATATATCTACGCCACCCCATGAAGTTTTCGTAGTATTTCAGTTAGTCGATTTTCTCTTCAAATTAATATGCACTCTAATTTTTTTTAATGTCAACATATTGTCTTGCAATTCCCCAAAAAGTTTTCCCTCATTAATGATGATGTTAGGGATTGAAGATGAGTTTAATCCGATGATCAACTCGGGAGGTATTCAATTTTCAATTAAAAAAATTGGTAATTGTGTAACTAATTCCCACCAGAAAGGGGACCCTGATTTGGTATGGTTTCAACATTCGGACTCTTGTTTGCGAGCGTTTATCCCCACAAGCAAACATTTTAAACGTGCGGTAAATATTCAACGTGACTAGTGTCATGAGATTAATGACAAGATTGAAATTATATTGCATCGTGAGTTAGCATCAGTTTTGGATGAAATAAATGCCTCTCGGATCTCCTTGATATTCGTAAGAACTCCGGAAGTGCGGGGCAGCAGTATCCTAGATATCTATGTGAGTTTTTATTTAAACTTAATACGATTTTTCACAGCGGGATGAATGAATTTTCGACGATTAAGAAACATCACACACCTGACCGTAACGATGCCCTCGTCTACCTACCAGTTGGACCCATTCATGAGGAGATTATTCTCCAATTTAAAGAATTTTATATTTTTTCACTGTCAGAGGGATCAGAGGAGTTGAGTGGGACGATTTCTAGGAGAATTGGGGCAGTTACTTTTACCATCCATCTTTGTGTTGTCCATTATCTGATACACCACCACGTCCTCGCCATTGGTCCTGGATAACGCTAAGAGGGGCGAGATAAGTCATTTAAACTGCCTACTTAAGGGTCGGGTGTAATAATTTATCACTTCGAAATCTCCGTCACTCATTACACGTGAAATACCGATCAAATCGCGAGCAGACATCATTTCCGACTTGCAAAAATTATGCGCGGATGTAGGAAATTAGGGTTGCTTATGATTTAATAATTATTTTTCTTGTAATTAGTTACGTGGATTTCGAGGCTACCAACTATTACACGCCGGCCTTAAATGTCATCGCACGAGTATACACGAAAGGTAAACATCCACGCGTTTGAGAGGCTTCAGGGGAGATACCTGAAATCGGGACCCCAAACCTGATGTGAATCTACTACCCAATTACCAAAAAATTATCTTCCCGACTATAAAATGTTTTAAATAGAATGTTGCCCCTCCAGAAGCGTACAACGAATAAAATTTGCAAAAATGAAAAATAATAAAAGCAGCAACAAAGTAGAAATAAACAGTCAAATCTCTTCAGTTAAATAACCTCGACCCCCTGCTTGTTTTTACTCATTGTTCCCTTGTTCTTAGACTAAGAGAATGAGAGAGTAACAACTATTCTGTATCGATTCTCACGATTTCTTGTATATTGGTGTTGCGTAATTTCATAACGTGAAATTTGAAAAATCACTACAAAACAATATTTTTCCTGGGTGATTGCGATGAGTTTTTGTTTCCTCGAACTGCTACCCCACGCGAGTAAAATTCCCGATTGCAACAGGCTCGAAAAATCGGATTCCAAGTTAAAAATGTTAAACTAACGGTTCATTGAGTTTACTGAGGAAAGACCTTTAACTATTTTATCTCTGTTGTTTCCTGTCATGGCCATGGAAAACCTTTCAATTTAATTCGTCCCGTGTATGCTCCAATGTGCGTCTACAAAAAAGTAGCATGGGATAAGTGGATGATGCCTGGCCAATTTCTGAACATGGAACATGTACCGGTGTGGACTGGTGCATCATCATTAATTGCACAATTGAATCTGAATCGGTTTCTATGGCATCTAATGTACCTCGCATCCTCGCCTCATCCTCGCCTTTGATAGGCAATTCTTCTCTCTCTCCCCGATTGCATCGGCCAGTATTCGTACTAGCCATTAAAGTGAAATTATCGGGGTTTGCGTGAACTCATTCAGTGTCCACAATTATACTACTGAACGGTTCTATTTCATTCCCAAGCGTAGAATTCATGATGAACTATCATCAAATGTGAAAAGATGATATATCGGAAAATTCTTGGAAATTTCAACGTCGGTATTTAACATTCACAAGCATTGTATGTTTGACTGCTATTGTTAGACTCTCGGCAGGGGTAGATCACAGAGAAATGTGGAAGCTGAACATTAGGAAAGAGAAGAAAAGGGTGAAAAGCAGAAGGGACTAATTACGTCATATCTACACACTCAACTAACTGGAAACGAGTTGTGAATCAACTGAATACCCACATCAAACATAACCGGCTTCGTTACATCTTAAAATTTATTAATATTCTGCTCTCCGTTACATGAATATACATCTTTGATGTCAATATGAATATAAAAAGAGAATGTGTCTTTACACACAGTGAAACGCAACAATGTTTTCATTCCAATAATGAACTTTTAAATGATGGGCGTTAGCATTTTGTATTAGCACAGCCAATCACTCGTCGTCTGTCATCAACATTGAAAGGGATAGCGTAGCTGCCAATGAGAGTTGATATGATAATTAATATTGCTCTACCAAGTCGGGGCCGGATTGGCCCAAGGATCGGGCCAAGCTTGCGGCCTACCATACAGATGAGCACAAGCGAGATTGGCTCAATGCTGAAACCAAACTGGGAGGATATGTCCAGAAGAGGCCAATACATTAGTAAATTGAACCCAATACAATGTTATGATTTAAAATCATATAAATTTATTCCTATAATCTTTTCTAAGATACTGTGAGGCGTGTTTTTCTACAATAAACCAAACAATTTTTTTGAGCTCTCCGGTTCCTTTCTTTATCCACTCGATGAATTCGTGCGATTGATAATCAATATGAATGTGATAGTATTGTAGTTCGTTATTATTGTTATATTCCTAACCACTATCATTCTTTCTATAATATGGTTTATTTTTTAGAACAATCAGTAGTAATATGATAATAACAATAATAAGAGTAATCATAATAAGTCATTTATGTGATTGAGTTTTCGGCGCCAGCCGAGTGCAATATATCCCAAAAAGACGAGGGGAAACGGCCTAAATACCCGCCTCTCCTGTTTGAGTTGCATCAGTTGAACCGTGGGTTCAGGATCAAGCTGGTTGTCCTAATTGTTGGTTCTCTCGGCGGCATGAGACAGTCTTTTGTATGTGGGCTTGAGGTGGCCCCAGCCTGCAGACGCAATGCCTTAATATTGGCTAACCAGATGCAGAAGGCTGTCATCCTTGGCTCTCTTCGACTACTTAGGCAACATGATTCGGGACTACAGGAGAGTTCACCCTCTGGTTGGAGGGAGCACTATTGCAGAGCGATTAGGACTTAAGTGTATTGCTTAGCTTGCTGGGTGGTCTTCAAGGTCATGTCGGAACTCTCGAGGATCATCAAGCGATCCCGTTCATGAGAGTAATAAAATAACAATCTTACTATTGTTATGGTAATTTAACCCGCGGCTGAAGCTCGCGCGCCCAGTTTTGGGCCACTGTTGGCTACAACTAGGCGAACCGATAGTCGGCTAATCCATCGTGGATCGAGACTATTTGAATCGAAAGTCGGCAGTCGAGTGTGAGCCTAATATTGGCTGCATCCGTTAGGTTGATAAATCCTGTGTCGATTATGTCGAAGAAATTCTCTACTTGACTGAAGCAGTGACCATTGCTTGCACTATTGTACATAATTTTCCTCTACTCATCGTACGAGATATTGCCATACTTGACATGGCATGGTGTATTTATAATAATTGATAAATTCTGACAGTCGCCATTCAAAAGTTTTTCATTTGGGTACAATTATTTTCGTACTATTGAATTCCAGATACTCGGTTTCTCTACAATTTGTTCACTAGGCAAATTGATGGCACCTTGCGAACACACCCCTATTTACGGTTCATCATACAACGAGCATTGTATAAACTCGGCAATACCCAGAGCTTTTGCAAAACCAAAACACCAATGCCCATAGCCTTCAATCACAAATATATTTACTCAATGTGAGAATTATGGACAATAATCCTCTTATTTTCAACAAAATATGTATTTGCAATGCGAAATTTACATTTTCATGCAATATGTGAGAGACTCTGACGCATTGTACAAGATGATTCGTTCTAATTAGTCGTTGATGCCAGAGAGCTTTGAACCCAGGCATATTCATACCGCCTGTAAGCATCCCCAAATGCTTTATCGTCTACGGCATCCATTATAATAGTTTTCAACCATTTAATTGCAAGCGCTGAACGCAGAAAATGATGAAACCGCTCTCGAAGAGATGAGTTGATGTACAATTATTGGAGCAAACATGTAATTTAATATAAAAAAACTTTTCGCCAATATCTTAGAATGCACTGATTGAAAAAATTATGTCGAGAAAAATAATGAAATTGCAGATTTTATAGAAAATTTTAAGCAGTGGAAAGACACTCATTCTCCAACTTATTTGAATTGGCTCGATTATTTAATCACACTCGTATTTTCAAATAATGAATAATTCCAGAAAATATTACCGGGTATAAATAGTCTATAATTTGTCCTAATTTTTAAACGAAATTTGCGGATAATAAAAGCTATCATTTCCCTGATGCATCAATTATATTCATCGGGATTTGAATGACTGAATTCTCTTAAAGATCACTGATTTTGAATTGTTGAAATCATTTCCAATCAATCGAAATCCCCTCAATTATTTTAATAAATAGGAACGAAGTTATTCATGAATTGTGGCAATTGAAAACGCTGACGTTTTGTCGGTTGACAATGTTGTGGCCAATTAGTGCACACGTGAAAAATATCCCTAACAAAATGATACTGGGAAAACGACTGCAACGACTTGTTAGAGTGTAACACCAACCCTCTCGTATACTTGGCGTGTCATAGCTGTGCTCGTTTACGAGCAAAAGCTCCTACCTAGCGCGAAGAGGTACTTTCAACGTGAAAAGAGAAGCTCTGTATCACCAATGTGGTGCCCCTGCCATCCAACGCACACGTACCCAACATATACCACACTCCCTTTTCGCGCAATGAAGGTACAGTGGTAACTAAGAGCGGAATCCACAATTACATATAGTAGGTTGCACTCGAGGATCTCCAACGAGTCGTTCGTGCCACCACAACCGTTTCCTATGCAAACGAACTGCAGCTGTGAAAAGAACTTTAAATTTTCAGAGTATACGGAAAAAATAGTGCCAAATGGAGAATTAAAAATGGTCATTTCCGTCATGGTCGACCGGTACGATTTGCCAATATTTTTACCAATCTGGGGATTTCATTCCCAATTAAAATAGCACATCTCAACTCTAGGAAAAATTTTAGGTGGTGGCATCAGTGAATCCTTCAGTTCTACTGATAACTAGCAGACCACGATTCAAGGACTGTTTGAAACAGATCAAAAATAATTCCTTGCAGAAGTATGTTTCCATTACATGATGCACTTAATGATTTGACATATTGAATAAATTTTGAAAAAATTCATACTATATTCTGTACTTGTACAAGATTACCATCGAATCCTCTATTCGTCTGTTGATCACTTGTTATCTGGTTATTTTGGGAAAACTAAAATAATCTAGGTTAACATTTGTGAAACTGGATTTACAATTGGACCTATATGCATTAACACATAGAAATAAAATGAAGTGAGAATTTTTGATGGTCTTAATCCATCATCACTGAATAATTCAACTTTATGAATAATGAATATAATAAAAGCTCAAGACAACTGAGAACTTCTTCCACCTTACTTCTGGCAAATAACTCTTTTAATCTCTTGCGTTTCCACTCACGAAAAAATATTAAAATTATACCTTCGCCATTATCAATTCAGAACTTGAACTTGTATACTTTCAATGTTGGTTAGTGAGAAACATGAGGAAAATTTTGAGAATCTCCTTTTGTGATTGCTCGCAAACGTGACATCTCATGTATTTTTCAAAATTATTTTTTATGATCCACATAGAAAAATGTTCTTGTTACACATGAGATTTAAAAACATAATTGATATAAATCATAAAATACTATGTATAATGCCACAAATTACAAGCATTTTTATTTTTTAAATTCAATAAAAATAGTCACGTGACTTCCTTTATGGACATTTTTTCTCTGCGTCCCTTCCCAACGTCGGTACATTAGAACCCACAACTACAAAATATTGTTTCTAGGCTGTTGAAATGTTTTTCCCCCCGCAATAGACCAGAAAAATACTATTTTATTACATAATTGAGGAGATAATCTTGAAGGCTTCTCAATAGTCTCCTAATTGCTGAATGAATTAGTTTTCGCAGATGAATGTCTATTTATAATTTATTTTATTTAACAGGCTGCGTTATATTAATCCTTGACTACTGCGATATTATGAAGTATGCATAAAATAAGATTCGTGAATTATCACCGACGATAGTATTCATTTTTCACTCGAAATTGTTGGCTATTTCCAAAACGATAACTCTCAATTCCCAAGTCGGTCATATTTTTTGTTCATAATTATTTGAGCAGTACTTGATTTATATCCCTTAATAATGAATCTCCATCATCGAAACGACACTCTTAGGTATCTCAACAATAACCTAAGTTTCGTGCCATACCAATAGTACTGTAACTACTACTATTACAGATGATTACTTGATTTTCGATTTGATCATTACTTGATGACTACATCAACCGTGAAAAATTGGGAAAATAGAAAATTTATAAACGGAGTCTACATTAAAAACAAAGAGCATCATTCAATTTCAATTAAAATAATTACTGAGCCGAAATTATAATTCTGCTAGTCAGATATTGATCTGACGAGCATTTAACGGGTATTTTAATATAGACTTTTCCACCTACTGATTGTTAGCACCAAATATGGTTAGCAGAATTATATTTTATGTAATAGTAGAGATGATGGCGCACTACGCGCGCCTATAATTATGTTTCTGGCGCTGTCACATGGATATATATTTCGGTTTTCAATTATATATATATCAGAATATATAAAATCAGAGTCATAGTCAGAGTCACAGTCAGAGTCAAATTCAGACTCAGAATTAGAATCAGAATCAGACTCAGACTCGGACTCAAACTCAGACCCAAGATCACCATCATATACATATATATATATATATGGATATATACAGAAAACGTTACATTTTTTTACAATGAATTATAGGCTAATATGGAAAATCCCGGAATTGATTGGCTTCAATTGTCATCGAACCTGAAGAAAGATATTTTCAGTACAAATTACATAATCGATATGTAATCCGTAAGTATTATGTTTAATAAGTTATGACAACGTGAGCATATTTTTTATTTTTCTTCGTACCACCGAAACCCAACGAGATTTTCTCAATATGCGCTGAAATACGAAATCACCTGCTGTTGCGATGTATTAGCGTATAGGTTGACGCGGTGTGGCAGATATGATTAATTCGAAATTCTTCATAGAATTCCAATAACGAAAAAGAGTTAATAAAGGGAAATGAGTAGAAGAAAGGGGAGATATAGCTCCCCGGGAAGCAAATTTTCTGTGCCAATGTCATATAAAATATAACAGGACATTGAGAATTTGTCGGGAATTTGCGATAAACTCATCGAATTGGATTTTGTAGCAAATAATATATGACTATAAAAGCGCACAATGGAATGTAACTTTTTGTGAAACTCCAGCATTTCATTAATTTGAACAATGCCAGAGGAAGGAAATAAATTAAAACACGTACTCATAAAAATAACCCGCCTCATTGTTAGTTCCTGGATAAATTCAAATTCACCAAAAATAAAGAGTAAACGTTCTATGTATTCTGAAAGAATCCAATCAGTTATCCACTGTATAACGAATATTGTAATCGAATATCCCACAGGCACTTCGTGATCGACGTTACTGGCGAAGAGGCACTCGAATTCGCGTGATAGGTGCGCATGAAATATTAAAACGTGGATGGATACTCTGTGTTGGAAGAATACCACGCACGCTCAATCAATTAAAATCCATATACGAAACGATACCGAACCGCCAGCGAGGATGTATTTTTATATGTCGAAAATCGGTAGGGATCATCCTGAAGAGAAGTAAGATGGACCGACAAGTGAAGGGAAGATTATCGTATCATATTTAGCCCATCCCTCATGCGCTGACTCCAACATTGGGTTAAACTCCTCATAATGCTATACTCACACTATTATCGCAACAGTTAAACCGAGTTTAAACTGTAACAAAGAAAAATACTGGGGATAGAGTATAAAAGGATGCCAGTGCATCATCTTCATCAGTTCACTCGGGATCTCTGAAACAGCTCATCGATATGAGTAATCATCAGGTGCGTACTTCACTCATTGATTATTACCTCACTCTGTACCAATCGTACAGAGCGTAACGTGAATGATTATCATTCAATATTTTCCGCCTTGAATAGAAACGAGATACCAAGAGAATATTAACATTTTCCAAGGATTAACCTGGATAATTCGAGCACAAATTTATTGAAACTGCCGTTGGAGATAGTAAAAGAACGTTTGTCATTCACTTCGTGAAACGAATTCCGATCGTGGAAGAAGCACTTGCAATCATCCTTAAAGGCTTCCATGCTCGAGACGAGTATCCTCTCTCTATTTTGGAGAAATTGGAGAAATGCGTGACTACCCTTTCTTATTTCGTTTTCCTATATTGAGGTTGTAAAGAACAAGTTTCTACCTCGCGTTTACACAATTTATAACGGTCAAAAGATAGTCTATCTCTACCTCAAATTAACCATAAACTCACCCGCTTCTCTTTTCTCTCGTTCGTTCAACCTGCTCTTTTTTTTATTCAGTTCACCAGTTTGGTGCTGACAGTATTGTGCAGCACGGCTGCATTGGGAGGACTTTTGCCGGATTCTGGAAGCAATGGTTATCAGTACAATAGACCAACCGGTGGGATTCTTGGTGAGCCAGGGAGACGTGTAGGCTACGATGCTCCCGGTAGATTCCTTCCAAGTGGAAGTGGATTTGACTCTCTTGGAAGACCGAGTGGCACTTACGGAACTCCTGGTTTTGGTAGCTTTCCAGGGCCCGCTGGTTATACTGGTAGACCCAGTGGTGCGTATCCCGGCGGATACAACGGAGCTTTTCCAGGTGGCGTTCCGCCGCCCGGCTACGAGGCGATCCCCGGAGTTTATCGCAATGGCTACAATGAGGACAACGGTCCAGTGAGTTTCATTTCACCTCTATTTTTTTTTATTATTATTATGATTCCATTTAATTTGATTCATTGCCCGGTGGAATGCCTCTTGGCTATGGAAATTTCATTTCCAAAGCCATCCTGGTGATTCCCAATATTTTTTAACAACTGTTTTACATCGCGTTGAATTTTCAGCAAAACAAAAAACATGTATGAAGAATATGATCTGATAAACGAATATTAACGATGTGGTTATCCAAGCGTACATCGTGTCGCCGTTGAACTGTGATAATTTGGTCATTCAACAAATCGTACCGCGCTCAAGGACACATTATCAGTGGGATATGGGTGGTAAAAACCTTCCCCAGGGGTAGGTTTGTGAATAAATGTGAGGTAGAGCTGATTCCAACACAGGTCAGACCAAGAGCTCTCTGTGTTCAGTGTATTGTTCCCCCGACAACTGACAATCGCTGAAAGCTGCTTTCCAACAGCTCCTACACAAGAACAACAACAAAAATAACAATAAAGTTGCAACACCAAATCGTTTATTCTACGTCGTTCACACTGTTTGTTTTTCGTTTGTTTCATCACCCATTTTGCTGTCTCTGTCATTTTATTTTGTTTAACGTGTATTCATTCCTTTTATATCCCTTTATGTCTCTGTATCGCAGCCGAGACCGTACAGTTTTCAATACGAGGTGCTAGATCCACCGAGCGGTAACGACTATGGTCAGCAGGAGACCAGCGACGGAAATATCGTGAGGGGCGAATATCGAGTACTTCTACCGGACTCTAGGACTCAAATCGTAAAATATACAGCAGACGATGTGAATGGATACAACGCGGATGTTCAATACGAGGGGCAAGCTCAGAATCCCAGACCTGGTGGTTATCAATTCAGTGGGCCACCCGGTGCTTATCAACCGGGCTTTGGATTCGCACCTTATCAGGGTTAGTGCACTACTCTTCAATTCTTATAAGTCAAGATTAGAAAGAATGAAGTTTTAGTTTTTTGGGGAATTGTCCTCATTTGCAGATGCTGTTGTTGTGAATTTAATAATCGGGGATACAGTGTGCGCAAATGCTTTTGTTTTTTTTTTTTTCGGAGATGTGTAGAGTTCGAAGTCGTTGGTCAAGTAAATTTTGAGTACGTGAAGAAGACTTTAAATACGAGAATTCATTTTGTATTCGCTAAAACGCTCTGAAAAAATGAATTTTCTAAGCAGATATTACAAAAAAAAATTGACGACGTTGATCCAAAATTTCAAACTTTGAAAAAAATTGATTACAATTGAATTGAAAGATAAAGTGATTACCTGTGCATTGATTACCATTGCAATATACAGACTGCATTTACTCTTTTTGAAGTATATAGGTAGCCCAGGTTTTTTTTTTGAGTATTCATGTGCCTCTTCATGTTTACTCTTATTTTTAGAGTCTACTAATTAGTGAATTATTGATTTTAATATAAAACCCATTAGAGCCCGTGGATAATAAACAATTTGTTTTTTTTTGTTTTATCAATTTCGGATGAAGCTATTATAATTAAAGTTTCCCTCAGTGTCAAACAAATTAGCTGTACATATGCTGGCATCGGCAAAAAATTACAGCAGTTCCCTTGATCATGGAAAAAATTAACTTTATAATTACCGATCATGACTAAACCTTGAGTGCATTGGCCACTATTTTTTGTGATGTGATCCCGATTACTTCGGCAACAAAGTTTCACATTGCCACCGGTTTTGAGATATACTGTGAGAAAATAATCCTTCGAATACGTTTCAACTTTGAAAATTCATCGGATATTTCTCTCAAGTTTTTCTCCACGTCAACGATCATAAATTTTACCATATTAACTCAGTAAGTTTTACAGTATAAATGCGCCAACCGCGAACTTGGTTCTTTTTGGTTACATCATTTTATGAGTCATAAAGTTTGGAGAGTTTTCACATTTTTTAAAAATTGCAAATAATTTCACCAACATTTGCCCACTTTATCTTTATTTCACGGGATTAAATTGTCATTAAGGCACTGTAAATTTACGATGCTGAATCTATTAATTTTTCTTCTAGAAGTCAGTACTAAAAAGCTTTATTTTACGAGCTATTTGAGTTACAATTGTGCATCAATGGTATTAAGCAATAGTGTTGGTGGAACTCTTTCCTTCAGTGATTACACTGACAGGGGAAACAATTTGACAGGCAAAATTTCATATTATTCATTACTTTTTATTATTATTAGTCATTATTCATTATGTTTTGTCTGAATGTACAGTTAGAAAATGAAAGGATTGATTAATCGCATCAAGCATCATGCAATTATCTACAAATCGCATTGATTTAGTATCGAGAGGTAGAACGAAGAAAACATTTAAAAGGTAGTCGATTGGAATATTCTACCCAGAATAAGTTTCTTGACTTAACAAAGTTGAAACGACCTAAAAAATTTTTTAAAATATAGCCAATTTTATGTTAATGTTTTTGGTCGGTTAATAAGTCTATCAACAAGGAATGTGCAAAATTTCAGATAGCCTAAGTAGCGGATAACAAGAAAAATAGATCCAGAAGTTACTGTTTATATGGAAGATGATACAGGCCATCAATCAGTTTTGTCGTTTTTCTATATTGCCGACTGGTCGATACGGTAATGAGAATACAAAAAAATTCTTTCTTTCGTTCTTGATGACCGATTTCGCTTCATATGTGAGTAGCAACTGGCGAAGGTAATTGTGGGATTTACTTTTTTAATGCCCGATATCTAAATTATCTGACATTTTGTCCATCGTGTCTTCATAAGTTCATTCACAATTAAAAAAATCTCTATATCATTGGCTGCATTTTTTAAATTCCGTCAATCACTGACAGTTTTGAAATAATTATTTCCGAATCGAGTGATGAAGAAAATAACTACAAACACTTAAAGCTTTAATGCAGTGGATTATAAATCAGGTATTTTTTTATAACTAATGAATCCAGAAAACTTTGGAACAAAAATCTCAAGCCCCTTGAAACTTTCACCATTATTCTTTATAGCAAGAAGTTCAAAGATGAGAAATTATTTGCTTGTCCTTCGACAAGCCTAGAACGAGTGTCACAAGAATCTGATTTAAGAAAAAAAATTAAGAAAAAAAATTCCAAAAGAGCACCAATTTAATACCCAAAAGTGGTTATTAATCGATCAAATATATATTTTCTTAGATCGAAGGATCATTTTTAGTACATTGTTCTTGGAATGTAACTAACGATCACAAATAGTCGTCTTTAATTTCTGAGAATTCTATAATTAAAAATAACATTCCAGGAGCTTTATAAAATTAATAATTCAGGTCTTGTTAAACAATCACCACTGATTAATGAGAAATTTGGATATCTGGATAAATTCTCGGAAGCAAAATGACGATAAAATTCATGAAGTCCGTTGCGGTTGAAGAACAGCTCGTCTCAAGTGAAGTGAGAATTACTCACCTCACAAAATCATTTCTTTTGTTATATGCCATAAGATGTGAAACGTTAGTGAACATTCTAAGGAATTGAAAATAATTAATTATAACTCAAAGACAGGATCGCAATTATAATATTACTCATCTGAAAACGAAAACCTCAAGGCATTTTCTGGCTACGACTGTTGCTTACCTTCCATCCCAACGACTTCAAAGGAATGAAATAGCTAGCATATCTGATTCACGAATACTATCAAATTCCGGAAATATATCGACCCTCGCAGAGCACCTATTTGGCGTCTGGAAGTTATTACTAATAAATGGGATATATATTTTCTTCATCTGAATAATCAGTTTCACAATACTTAGTGGTTTGTTTTTTTTTTTCAATATAAGTAACGATCAAAAATGTCTATTCTGTAATTAGTATTTATATTAAATTTGCTTATTTTTATTTCGAATGACTCCAGGATGTCTTTTGGAATCCACGGGAATCCAATTACGTGGACAATGATTGAATTATTTTCGTTCAACTAGCCTATCCAGAAATCTAGACGATCAAATGGTATAAACCGCCATTCGTATAAAATTGGTAAAGTAATCAGGCCTAAAACATCAACAGTTAGGAATGGAATGATCTTCTTGGCTTAAAAAATCATTTTTTGTCGTATCATGCAATGAAAAAAAGAGTGCGTTGAAATTATACACGGCAGAAGTAAATCTCGTCAGTTTGGAATTAGAATGCCTCTAATATACAGTCAAAAAAAGTAATTTATCTCTCTATTACGTTACTTTTCTGATAATCCAATAAATACCCTCAAAAGCAAGTAATCTCATTCGGTTCTCTTCCACCAAGGAAGAGACTTTCAGAAAAGTTAAAAAATAAACCTTAAAAAAATAGTTTTAAACACACTTTATCTTCACGTGAACTCTAATCGAACTCAAGGTATCTTTTATGTCTCTCTTCATTTATAAGAAAGTAAGAAGATGAGACGTGGTGGTGGGTCACGTCGAAAAGGACATGGTATCATAAATATAAATGTGATTTTATGCTGGCTGACAGGTAGGGGTGGTTACGGAGGACCAGTGGGTGGATTTGGTGTTGGTGGTGCAAGCGGCAACGGCATCTTTGGAGGTGGTAGCGGCGTTGGTGTAGGCGCCAGTCCCAGCAATCAATACTTACCTCCGGGCGGTGGTTATGGCAAATGATCTCGTTGGCCAATTCAACTCTCCTTTCCTATCCACTTTAAAATCTCTCGACTATTCTCCTCCAACTCTTTCATCGCGTACATCATTCAGTGAATTTATCCAGATGCATACAGCTCGCAGAGAAGCAGCTCGTCGATCATCTAGGCGGGATGATGCTTCGCGTGACTTGTGTAATTCTCATTATTATCGCATAAATATACTATGCATGAATATACTCTCGCTGTGTACATTCCACCATGATAATCGCTTCTCCTTTTTTTGTGCTGAAAAACATTTGTATATTGCTCTCAATAAAAAAAATTCAAATTTATATATTTTTTTTCTTTCATAATATTAGAGACAAAACTCGAACGAGACTCCCAGCCAGGAAAATTACACCCTGACGATGGAAACACGGCTGGAACAGGATATGGCATCAACGCTGGATAACCTAACTCTGAATTAAACTTTTTTCCATCCCTGAATCGTATATTGATTCAAGCATGGGTCGTCAATATATAATCAAGCCTTAGTTTAAGGTTGGAAGAGCATGGCTGCTCAAGACTGCGACACGCAAGATCAAACAATACCTAGCTCCGCCATCAAGTCAATGACTGATTTAAATATGAGGAACAAGGTTCCATCGCGCTTGTTCTATCATGTTTCAAACGTGATTCATTGAAGGAGAGGAAAAAGATACCGATGAATTTTTTTCAAAAATTTCTCATAAACTTTAACATTTAATTTGCACTTCCACATCAATACGTAATTAATCAAGTTAAAGCTATTCAACAAATTGTTTCTCTCTTCCTAATGACAGGGAAACCTACAATTATACGTAGGAAACCTCGTCTTCACGTGAAGTATCCATTGTCTCTTTATTTGCAATTTAAGTTCAATCTAAATATTTCAATATTCTCACAGTATATTTCTGTTTTAATGGCTTTTGTTTTATTCAGTAAATGAGTAAATTCTACAGTTATTCTATTCATCCTGCGAGAATCGGGATTTAGACACATCCTTAGACGAGATTTGGATTAGAACCCTAATCCAATCATGACACCCAAGATTGGATTGAGGCTCCATACTCAGGGCTGGACGACCGATGGGATCTCCAGCCTTGGCAACAATTATTTTTCAATGTTCGTTCGTTTCATTCAATCTTGGATGTCGAGGCTCGACTATAGTCTTTGTCAATCCTAGATCGAACCTGATGAACCCTTATTTCCATCGCTCATTCCTACCTGGACTTCGGTCTCAAGTAAATATATCGTTTCTACTTATCATGACTCTCTACGTCTGCAGTCTAATTTCGATCTCAAGGTTGTACTTTTTTTAGTTTGAAGTCAGTCTCGCAGGGCGAAACTACGATATCGATTTTGATCTCTTACTCGACTAGAAATGTTGTAAGGCAAGGTGGTATCATACCCAGACCAGATGGCCTAAAAATCAGGTACCCGGAACCAGTCAAGCCTGGTCAGGACCGAATTAGGGCAATATCAGGCTTGCCAGGGTAAGGCGTACCATATGATTCGTATATCAGAGTTTGAACTGGCTGAAATAGGGCATACCGGATGAGGTAATTGATCATTACGCTGGATCTGTTCTTACCAAGGTGGAAGTACAGCATGCCAGAGAACAGTCAATGTTAGGCATGCCTCATCCGGTTTCACTGAGGTTCAGGTGTGGCCATGCCTGATAAAGTACGGATGTGATAAGTCCCCATTTCCCGGATAAGGATCGGACTTTTCAAATCTGGCAATATTTTTCAGGCCTGATGTAACCCTTGTTTATTTTTTTAATCGGATACACATAAAAAACACGAAGACATTGCGAGGAAATAAATGGAATGAGTGTCATTATGACAAGCCGGTATTGTTTTGGGACTATTACGAGACTGGTCACTAGAACCGAGACGATAACTCTAAAGTGAAGTCTTGGGTGAGTCTCGCACACAGCCTTAAGTGATATTATATAACATAATATAAAATAGTCTATATACACGGCGTATACGTTGCCATTATAATATACCATATCCATAAATGACGTTAAGTATTTATTAATTTAAAAAGCATGGTAAACAAACTGCTATGATGAGTCGAAAATTGATTTCATTTCGTTCAGGCTTTAAAATTGACAAGTCAACTCAAAAAGTAAAATAGAATAAAATAATTCTAATTTTGCGGACCACCTTTTCCTCTTACTATATATGCCTTATTCTTTTCTTTTCGGTCCGTCAGGATCTCGTAAGTAACTGCTCGATAGTTTCGAATGTCAATGTAAAAGCTTCAAAAAACTCAACAAGGGGTGCAGGTATTTAATTTCCAACGTTATGGTATCTTGATCACATGAATGCCTGCCGATTGCGATCAAATTCACTTTGATCCCATAACACCTCTGCTCGAGAGTCTGAATGAGAGAAATTCAAAATTAATAACGTGCTACGACCTTTAACCCTTTTCCTGGGAAAACTCAAATGTAGACTTAGTGAAGGTCTATCCAGGATCACCACATTGGCCTCGATTGCACTGCGCATACGCGCGTGAGCGGAACTGGAAGAATTTGAAAGTTTACCTTTTTAAAAAAAATAAAAATTCTGCAGGCAGGGGAGGACACGAGCTCCCAACCTAATGGGATCTTCACCTAATGGAGGCCCACCGATTGCCATCCGAATCACTTCGATCGCATGACGCATTCGCCCGGGAGCGTGAACGAAAAAAACCTACTACATACAGACACACAGAGACATATGTCCACAAACTAGTGGGGGAGAATCTCCTGGTCTTCTATTAACGATATTTATTTTCGGGCAGAAAACAATAATTTCTTATCGGGAAGTTAAAAATACACTTAATGACTCATGGACATCAGGACTTAAAACTCAATGATGAGGGGATGAAATTAATAATGAAGAGTTAGAAACAAATTTAGTACATAGAAGCACGAACAAAGCGAGAAATTAAAAAAAATAATTCAATTGCCCAATTTTTAATTAATGTAAATATGTATGGAGTCATTTTTGCACTTCACCATACATTCACTCTCCATAATATCACTTGTTAAATTTGAATATCATAGAATCATTATGTTTTTATATTTTATTATATTTCTTGCAATCTGCCAGTCATTTCATTTCCTGAAACCGAAACTAAACTAGAAAAACATGTTCGCATTAAACAGAACCCAAATTCTGTAATTAAGTACAGCCAGGGTTGTATGACTAAATTAGTGCTAATGGAGTTATACCCACTTCAGCCCAATATTTCAACATCCAAGTGATGAAAATACATATTTTAAATATGTATTTTCATCACTTCGTGTACTTTAAAGTGCACTTTCCGGCACACTCTGATAAAAAATTTTGTCTGTAAAACGGGCAATAACATTTTTTTTTTCGGATTGTCGGTTTAAATCACTCACATACGGCTCATGATACAGCCCACCCACTCGCCAAAAAACACTTTTTGCACTCGCTACAACTGTACTATTTCATAATAGGATTTCATATATTATATTTCGTTACGATTGCGGGAAAGTGGCTTTGGGCGCGTGGGTGGTTTATAGTATGAGCCAAAGGCGAATAATGTAATCCCACGAGTGTAAAAATACTATTCCCGCGAGTATCGAACCCTATTTTTTCGCACAGAAGCAATTGTCACTAAAAATTACACAACAAATTGGAAGACATGAAGTTTTTTAGCCCTTTAGAAAAAATGACCTAATACTTCAGTACAATTGCCGCCATTTTTAAGAAAAATCTAACGAATTGGTTGTGTAATTTTTAAACAAAATTTGAGATTCTATTTTTTTTCTCCTTATGTAATTCGCGATCAAAAATAAAAATTTTACCTCCGATCGAAAGTTTTTATGAAAAATGTAACCATTCTATGTTAGTATAATGGGAGAATAGCTAAATGAAATCAGTAATTCAATTATCAATTATCACTTCCCGTTTCCTTTGGAAAATTATTCTTAATGATATACTAATCTTTACTAATAAATGTGCAATTCAATTCGTCTTCTCAAAAAGATAGGAAAAAATGAACTTACGAAATGCTTGAGGGATTTCAATGAGTTAATGTGATTTATGTGCATTGCTTCGGGTAGGGAGAAGAGGGATATCTTCTCCTCAAACCGATCTTTCTTCTTTACGTACTTTTTAAACTATGCATATGAACACTTTTCAGATCACAATAAAACTGAAGAAAAGATTTTCGAAAGTATTAATTTGTGGTGTGAAATTTTGTTTTTTCAGCGGTGAAAAAGACGCTTCGGAGACTAAAATAAAATAGAGACTATGCATTAATCTTGTACGTAAAAATTAGTGACCGAATGATGTGTGACGTCAAGTGCAAAAGTACGATTCTTCCCTAATTACAGAAGACGACTACGCCGCTCTCGTAGTACTTAGCAGCACACTTGTGATTCCATAGTGCAAACGGGATGAGAGAGCCACGCTAATCGTACTCGTGATAAGCCATTGCATAACAATGGAACGGTATATACATGTAACTTAATGGGAATATTCCCAGACTTCCATTTAACAAAGCGCTTGCAATGACTCTCTAGACACTGTGCAGATGTCGTGCTAAAGCAATCTTACATGTTGGAGACATTGGAGTATATGATTGCTCTCGGTTGTATATATTTATGGGAGTCTGCAACTTCCTCCTGATCCTAAACGCAATAAATAATTTGATACTTTTCAATGTTCTGCCGAAGGTTGAAATAAAGCAATGATTGTTCAATTTCTGAGGCGAGAGCGCCGAATAGTGGACAATGATACGTTTGCAGGAAGCCAAGTTATTTTGAATGACCCCAATTTGTTGGAAACGTGTGATAAGCCAACCTAAGCTTAGGTTCTTACAACCTAAGCTTGTAATTCTGTCGTGTTTCGAGATACAGTTTAACGATATATCAAACTACTCGGATGTTTTTTTGGGTTTGAGTTACGACTGTTGTAACACGGGATATCGTAATTAATTAGTTTTCTTTGCGTTGTGAGGGGAGGAGCACTTCATAATTGAGCTACAAAATAGAAAGATTGTCAAAATAGAATGATTGTGTGGACTTATATTTCTGTTTAAATTCAGATCAATTTCGATTAATGTTACAAAATTCATTTTTCAGGGACACAGCATGGGAACTTTAATTGGACCCTCTTGTTATTGAATCACATGAAATCTCTCCAGTACAGAATATATTTTTACACCTGAATTTTAAATTATGACGGTAGAAAATTTTCCGTGATTTTTCTGGGAAAATTCTTCCATTTTTTTCTCCTTATTCTCTTCAATGCTTTTCTGTTAATATTTTTTTTCCTGTGCTTTTCTATTGCGATTTATTACTTTTTTCCTGGGAAATTGTACATTGCATTGTATATAAAGGGTGTTTATTGCTGCTAAAAGCCTTATCAGAAATTCTGCACAAAAGCATGGTTAATTTCCACCGGTGAACACGTAAAATTTATATCATGCCAGTGTGAATTATGGCCAACAAAAGATTTTAATCGCAACAACTGTGATATTATGTATGTGGCATTGTACGTGAGGTACAGCATCAATGCAGATTATTTCATATTTCAAATTTCAAATAACCAATCAGAAATTTTCACGCACTCATACAATGACCACCAAAATTGAATAACCTGAATATTCTTCTTCAACACATCGATTAAATAAATGAACAATAGATTGAGAAATAATATGAGAGGTGTACAACAGTAACAAGCGCATACGGCCGGCCGTTTGGAGCCGATGCAAAGAATGTATACCACCACCAAAGGGAAAGAAAATGAAAAACGAAATAACGAAAATGTCGAGTGTATACAAAAAAATTACAAAAAAAAGTTCATAAAAGTGGATGAATAAATAACACGGAAATTGTTTGGAGCAATGCCAGAACAGTTGTATCGTAGCCCGATCTCGATACATTTAGAGGCCTCAACTCTGTTATTTTTTTCTCTCCTCTCCCCGATATTTTTGTTTCAACCCTACGATATACGATATTGTCCGAATCAAAACGGATAAAAGAGAATATCATATACGATATCAATGGTTATCCGGTTATGTATCGCTACGACTGCTGGATTAAAGTGGTTCTGTACGAAGGTGCCTCTGCCGTTGAAAATCATAGATAGATCGAAGGTCCATACGTATAACGCATCGTATGCTCAGTCGAAAAGAGATTTTCAGTGGTAGAATAGATAGGACTACCGACCCTATTTTTATATATTTTTTTTCCAGCCTTCATAGAGAGAGAACTGGAAAACGCCAAAACGAGCAATCGAAAGTGAAAAAAAATGGCCATCAGTGACAGGGCAGCCGAAACAATTTACAATTAGCTCGATAACGTCAATTACAGCGTAACACATTTGAATCCGTACAGTATCCTATCGTTTCGGCAACGTTCCAAGTTACTATCTTGCTCTGAAATCATTTGTTTCCTCTCTTTATTTGATCCCCTCTCTCGTTTCAACCGTCGTTCATCAACCCCGATATATCCAAAATCGATTCAAGATACGCGTTGGTATGCAATGAGAACGGCTATATCACGGAGAATCAAAAATTGAGGCATTGTATTAAACAAGTTGAAAAGGCAAATTGTAGAGATCGTTACAATCGTTCGTCCTCCACGGGTCATTATCGTCTTTACAATTGCAGGACGTGCTATTTCGCTGGATACTATATTAACGAAAAGTGCGCAACCCCATCTTGATGTTTTCCAATGTATGCGGAAAGGAGGTAAAAAATATGTGGGCACTTGTTACTATTGTCGAAATATTACGAAATTTTCGCATCGATATTTTTTTTACAAGCTTTTTCTCCCCTTTTTTAACAGAATACTTGGAAAGACTCGTCGATCACTGTCGGTTTATATGCGCCACGCCCGCATGCACCCGAGATTGCCACTTGTGCCTCGACGCTGTTAGACACAATAAGAATTTACATTGCAACAGGGAGCGTTTATTTCATACGCTCCGTGCTTCACTCTATTAGGGAGAGATAAAAAAGGTAAAAGAGAGTAATGGGAGTCGCAGATGACACATTGAAGGAGAATCCTCATTTACAGAGGATGCATTTACGTAGCATGAAACGATTTAGTGACAATGTTAGTACATTTTTTATTCTAAATTCATAATTGACCGTAACCTAAATTTTTTAGTAGTCAATGAGGATTTATTTTACGTCTCAACTCTGCACTCAGGTTGTTTACGGGTATAAAATCGCAGAAAGACATGGATGGAAAATTATTAGACACAATAAAAGTTCCATTGTGACAGGAAGCATTCATTTCGCACTCTCCTTACCTTACTCTGTAATCCCGAGAGGAAAAATAAGGCACGTTGAGAGCAGTATATACGCGGAATTAGGGCAAAAGTGTCAGAAAATGGCAGGATGCGCACAGCCTATGGCGGA
>JAPYZM010001348.1:0-21808 GCA_030522845.1 Psyttalia concolor
CTAACAAAAAATATAGTTCGGATACACGTGCGATGGGGTGTTTCAACTCGTGTGATTGGCAGCCCTCGGCTTCGCCTCGAGCCGCCAACTTCACACTCGTTACCACCCCTCACTTGTACCAAAATAAACTATTTACGCGGGCGCGAAAACGAAAGGAATTGAGAGATTAAATTTTTTTGTAATCCCTATCTTGTTAAAAAAATTTGCAGGGTATTCTCCTGGTCATGAAACGTCAACATTTCATGAGATTACAATTTTTTTTGGGGAGAAACCAATAGCTCCCTATCGGGAAGCTAAAAATATGAAACAATTGCTGTTCTATTGAACCAACTTCAAAAAATCGTCAAAAAATTCTGAAGTAATCCTTCAAATTTATTTACAGAATTGCAGTAACCAATATCCCAGATGAATATCAATAGCCGTATGTACATCTGTAAGACAATATTTTCATGTCCAATGTAACTCGTTATTCGAACACTTCGTCAATCTGAAGGCTCTTCGATGACTCCATTGCCGAAGCTCCGTCTGCCTTCAGAGAAGATTTGGGCACAGAATTTTTCTGGGGAGTGCTCTCATGGCTCGGACCCTCTCCAAGGCTGGAAAAGCTATGGAAATCGGTTAATTCCGCAGGCAATGAGGCTCGAGATAGTCTCCTACCATCTTCGCCATATGTTTTCCAGGAGGAGAATCCCCGCGCTGATAGCACAGCCGTAGACAATGACGATCATCGCTATATAGCAATCGATGATCCCGACACTCACGAAACTCGTGCTTCCGGTGCAAGACGGCTTCTGGGTGAAGAATTTTGAGGCAACTCGCGGTTTCAGTCCCGTTTCAGCTATCCACAGTGCTCTATCAACAGATTGGCCATTTAAATTCAGGAATGAGCTGGTCAAATGATTTAAGCGGAAACGGAAGCCATTGTCCATTTGTACAGAGCAAATTTTTCCTAGGAACTAAAATCCACTTAAAATTGTCTGCAGGTCCACCTGAAAAATCGTCCCCAACCTACCCAACGCGTATAATTTCTCTGAAGGGTGACTGCCTTTCGATAACGAGCAGCGGATCATAAACCTTCAAGTAATCAATCTCCTCAATCCCGCATTTTTCATCCTCCTCGAATGTGTCCTGCATCATCTGATAGCCGAACCCTAAATCTACATGAAAGGCGAACAGTCCCTCCCTGACCCTCCGAATGCCTTCCTCCAGAGACATCCACACCGCCGGCTTATCCTTCACCAATCGCTCGTAGAACTCCTTCCTCGCGGGATCCTCAAAGGCCTGGAACCAAAATTCTATGTATCCTCGCTTCCCGAGTCAAATAAAAACTTCAGTAATTAGGACGTCTATTGACTCCACCTAACTTTGCTGGGAAACTGAATGGATTCATCACTGAGTGCCTGAACTAAGTATAATCCGCAATAAAATCAAGGAAGACTCAATTAGGTGAACAGTTAGGTGGGTGGGAGATGAACACCTTTGACCACCATGGTGCACCTTTTGGGGTTCATTCCAGCCGCGTCCCCGTCGCGAACCCTGGGTAACCTCCTCCTGGAGAGGTTTGTTATACCCTTCCACAAGTTGAATTGATTTTATTTAATTTATTTAAATTTTTAAAATTTATCTACCGTCAGTAGGGAAGGACTGGGGAAGGATCCGTACATCTACCCAAGCATACTGAATTTCAATTCGTTGTCTTGATTTTATCAATTCATTTAAAGCAACCAGCGTTCCGCCACCAGAAATGTTATTTCCCATCGCATCCCAACTATATTATAACAACTTTCATTCAGTTTCCCATAGAAATTTGGGAGTCGGTATAACGTACTGTTACCAAAACTCAATATCAAGGTCTAGGTGTTCATAACCTCAAAATCGCTGTGACTAATTACGAGGAAAATAATGATTAAATCATCAGCAAACCGAATTTCCGACCTCCTGGCCTGGTTTTTGCAGGTGGGAAACTGGATCTGCTGACGATTTGATCATTATTTCACTCGTAATCAAGGTCCGCGATTGCGAAGTGACGAATTATTACACCCGGCCCTTAAATACCCCGAAGTAGTATCTATTGTAGACTATATCGAATATTCCGATTTTCAGAGGACTATTCATCAGATCATCCAGTGTTTTTATTGAGTCTGCTGTGGATTGAAGCAGTGCGACGATATTCGCGGTGTAGGCAGCATAGAGACTCAGGGCAATCAGGAGAACCATGAGAACGACGATTCGGGTGGAGATTGTCCGGGGGTCACAACAAAAGCCTGAAAAATTACTGTAAATTTCTTGTAGCTAATTACTTATCAGACGCACGCCCAGGATAGATTATCACCTGGAACGTTATCTACATTCTATTTGACGGAATATTTCCTTGCGATAGATTTCCTAATAAATAGAAATCGATAACGAAGAATAGTATTTTTCGATACAAGTAAAAAAAGGTCGTTTTTGACGAGTGCGAGGGCTAAAACCCGAACCAAAGGCGATACTTGTAATCACACTAGTTGGAAACTGCTTTTTCATCACGCTGTGACGGAAAAGTTACTTTTCAGTCACTCTCCGCTTCGCGTCGAGTGACTAAAAAGTGCTTTTTCGACACATTGAGATGAAAAATATTGTTCGTAACACGTGAAAAAAGCGGTTTCTGACTCGCGGGATTATATCACTCGCCTTCGGCTCGTGATATAAACCTCCCACTCGCCAAAAACCATTTTTTTTCACTTGTTACGAAATATACTATTTTTGACAGTAGTGAAAAAAAGTGCCTATTTTTCACTCGTGTCATAAACGAATAAAAAATTATTGAGGGCGAGGCAAAGGGTTTATTTTTTTATTTAGTAGAAAGTTTAGTTATATCCAAATCAGTCAGATAGTAATTATTCGCAATGTAATTTTGCAACAAAATCTTAATAATTCGATGATTTGAGATCCCTTTGAGATAATATAAATTCTGCGGGGATTTTGAAAAAATATAACTATTTACTGATACTATTCCTTGGTGGAGTAATATTCCGAGTCTACCTTGTTGGAAAACAGCCCCAAGTAGAACGAGAAGATTATCAGTGACAGTCGGTTTCCTCTCCAGATCTCCCCCCATTCGGGATTCCAACGGTATCTCCTCGATCTTCTTCCATTCCCATTTCATAGTCATACACAGAAACCCAAAACTGATGGCTAGAAAAACCACGATGGCGATCCAAACCGAGCGGGCGAAGGGCAGAGCGAAGATGTTGCTGACGTATGACAGTGGAGGCCGTCGGAACAAGAATCTGGATCTGAATTGACCAATCAGTGGACATCATCGGATTCAAGAATAAAAAAATGATATTGAGTAAAAAAAAACACAAGTTAATGCAAGAGCGATAAAAACGTGTCCCAAAAGGAAAGCCATAACTCGTGGAAATGCTTGGAAGAAGTTCATTAATCCATATTTTCATATTTTTCAATTCATTTGGTCGATGAGTAATTTCCCTCTACTAAGGATCGATCAGCCCTGGACTGAGCCTCGACGAATGATCAACTAGCCATCAACATTAACATCGAGCAGATGGATCACTTTGATTGCTCACTTTAAGCAATTAAATTGTTAACTTGATCGATCATCGGTCGTTGGAGGATTTCACTCGACCAGCAATCGACCGCCCATCGACTGATCCTCGACCACTAATCGAAAGATGATCGATCATCCAGCGTCTGATCCTTGGACGGGAATGGAGGATGACCGTCTGAATACTAAAAAGACTCTAATCGGATTCGGTTTTCTTTGCCCTTGAACAAAAAGCGAGTCTACTATATTATTAAATCAAAATCAAGAAAAAATGCAGAAATAGCAACAACATTTGTTAATTTAATTTTTTACAATAAAGTAGAGGCTCCTCCGCTTCCCTTCTTCTTGTAATTTCCTGGCACTCATTACAACGTCTTACGGCCGTTATTAAGAACCCGTCGTCTTCCGCCCGGATAGTTTGACCAATTTTCCCCTCCCGGCCTATTGCCCCTGGCGAAAAGTCCCCCACTCCGAACCCTCTCTATCCTTCTCTCCTGTTCTACAAGCGCATCAAGCTGCGCAGTTCTTGGCAAAGCTTCACCTGCCGTTAACCTCCCCACTCCTCACAGCCCCTTCCCCACTACTGACTCCCCCCTCCAAGGTTCACTAAAATAGAGTGGGAGAAATTGCGCCGTCCGGACTTCAACGAGAATCACGTTATGGAGAAACGGAATCCCATTGTCATCAACCGTCGACATTTCACAAAATTAGCGATTGTTATCTTCGAGGTGAAACTAATAACTTCCTATCGGAAAGCTAATAAAATAGCATCTGTGAAACTTCAAATTTCTAGTCTTCTCCCTGTTGCATGAAGCCCCGAAGAACCGCAAGTGCTCCATAATTGGGCTGATCACCCTATTATGAACCGTTAGGCTCGATCCCTCGAGTTAATTCCCTTCTTTTAGGACACGCTACGAAGACATACCCGGTCGGTGTATATAATTGAACATAATCAACAACTCCAATTCTCTGCGATATCATGAACGTCGCAGTGCCTCCAACATTAATTTCCCCACGATCCAGCAGTCCAATCATCCCGTTCCAATTGCCATCTTCGTTCTTATATCCCCATGTGCGCTCCACAGTGAAGTTGAAGCTAAATTGGAAGATAAAATTTCAAAGCTGTTATTTCAAAACTGTGAGCAGACGTCTTATTTTCCCTCTCCTGGGACGGGATTGGTGCAAGACGGGCCGATCCCTGGAGGCCTACCGCCACGAATCTAGGTGAGAGCATCCTGGACAGTCCATTCCATATCAAATTCATCCCGAGAAAATTTGAGACGGAACCGGGAAGGCTCGGGTCGCTCAGGATGCTAGGCTGCGAAGAGAGGATCAGGATCCACGGTTACGCTAATTCAACTAGAATTCCCACCTTACGAGAAAGCATTGACGAAATTCTATACATAAAATATTGCGTTATATTTGGCGTTCGTATGCGAACGCTACGCGATAACGATAAACCAATGTGAGAATGCGGGATGCTGAAGACGTCTGGTCTTTACAGTAGGAAGTATAGATAACAGCATGAAACGGAAAAATAAGACCTAAATATACCGGGAAGGATTTACGTGGGGCATAATTGCTTGAGTTGAATCTATTATGATATAAACTTGTGAGATGAATTGACCAAATACGAATATCTTTTAATTGTTCGGTGCATTTTCGTGACCGCCCGCCACCAAACGGATAAGCTTCCGAACGTTTCGACTTTGAAATCAGATGAATCAACCTACGTTGCATTCATACGTTCCGAAAGATATACGATCCACATATAACTGGCTTTGGTAACAGCATCGATCAGCTTGTCCTGATAATCGCTGAGGTGATTGAGAGTGTTGAGATCTGTCATCTGAAACATTGATGTCGTTACGGCTCGTTTGGTCCGCGATAGCTTCGTCATTTGGTCAAGATCAATCAGCAGAGAATTGCGTCTCAGAGCTTACCACAAGACTCGTCTTCAGAACTGTTCCCTGCAAATTGACTCTCCTCCTGGACGACTGGTTGTAACTGCTTAGACACAGTCCGTCTGCCTCATTCCAACTCCCTAGATCTTCGATGATCAGATTGTGCTCTGAAGTGGGACGATACAGCGATGACAGCTCTACAGTAGTTCCGTTCAATCTCTGGCTGATTATCACTTCACTGTCTGGAAGGATGTCGAAGTTGCTCAATAGCGTGATCAGCTTGTCCTCGTTTATTTCTACCATCGATTGTAAGGAAGGTAGACCTTGGAGATGATCCTGGTCTTGCATATCACGCAGTATGAGCCATTTTGCGGGTGCGATGAAGAGTCTTCTCATATTTGCCTGGAGAAGGTAAGAATATTGTGAAGTGAAGGTTTGAATATTCGGAGAAAAAAAATTGACTTAATCGATACGTTACCGCGATCATGCAAGCCAGATAATGATTATAACTAGGAGAATACCTTGATGAGGAAGTCAACACCGTCCGGGCAATCCATATCTACAACGAAGTAATGATTGTGAGCCACTGTCCAATCGATATACATCAGATCTGAATTGTTGAACGATGCGATTTTGTGCAGAAGATAATTCCGAGAGACTTGCCTTGAGAATTCCGCCATATTATCTGCACCAAAATATAAACAATATAAACTTATAATTTTTGCAAATTGGAGACAAGAGGAGAAATTGCGGGAGTAATGAACGCTTTTATCTCCAATCGGTGTAAATCGATCCAGAAAGTTAAGGATTTTCAATCTTTAAAATACAACTGGCAGATAAAAGAACTTTTGGACTCGTGCAATAATTGCCGAAGGCGAGGGCGCCTGCCACTCACCAAAAACTACTTGTTTTCACTCGTTACGAAATATACTATTTTATCACGCTGTGTGCGAAGTAAAGATTTTACGCACGCTTCGCGTGCGCAAATCTTTCGTTTGCACACATTGTCTCAAAAAGTAGCGTTCGATCCCTGCGGGAATAGTGTTTTTAGACTCGTGGCATTATATTCCTCGCTTTGGGATCGTGCTATGACCTCCCATGAGACCACTAATATTTTTCGCTACAGGTGAAAAATAGTATATTTCCCACCTAGGGAGGAAAAGTAGTCATCCCCACGGGCAAAATTCCCACCCGAGCAGAAGGCGAGGGTTGTCAGCACGTGGAGAATGCTTGTCTGATTCTCCTCCCGACGATTAAATCCAATTTTTCTGCCAAAATGAACGAAACCGAGGTTAGAATGCTCACTTTCGGTCCATGTAGGCAGAAAAAGTAGTTTTTAACGAGTGTAAGAGTTAAAACCCGAGCCAGAGGCGAAGGTTGTAATCTCACGAGTAGAAACCTGCCTTTTTCCTGTGTATCGAACAATATTTTCCGACAGCAGTGAAAAAAAGGACACATTTTTCACTGCTTGTGTCATAAAAGGACTTTCCCGCTATCGTATCGCAATATACTATATTTCATTTCCTTACAGAACAATTGAACACAGTTCAGCTCAATACAGGATAAATAAACTACATGGGCAACTCATTACACTGAAAATTCAACACATAAACAACCCTTCACAAGGCCAGGGATGAATGGTGTTCCTCCAATATACACCTTCTTTATTACCCAATAAATTGTCCACTTGATAAATTGTCCGGCTGATGAGTTGTACTCATAATAAATTGCCAGTGTGATGAGTTGTCCATATGATGAATTGTCGAATAATGAAATTTAATGACGAGTCGTCCAGTAACATCACAAAACTGTGCTGATACGAGGTGTCACCATAAAAATCTGTTGACTTATAAATTCCTCTTTTTTACCTGCCGGAGAAACCTTGAGGCTGATGACCATTTACTTACGCTTATCTATTCACTGTTGACGATGGAAATGACAATATATATTATTTCTGATTCTCTAGACAACATTCTCTAAATTTAAAAAAATGTAGAGGTCCTATCATCACCTGGAGACATACAAAAAAATCCGGTGAAGCTGGAGGAAACGAGAAGGGATGAGCTCACGTCAGTGATGAAATTTCCGATAATTGCATCCATTGAATGGGATCTTACGTGAGTAAATAAATCGAGTAATATCCATGTAATAGTCGTCGGCCGCATCAAACGCATTATGAACTCTCCGTGATTACGGAATATCTAGAAGTTAGGAGAAGAATCGCCCCAGCATTTTCTCTCAATTAGACTGAGTTTGATTACCTGATCATCTTAATTAGCTTATTCTTGATTCAGGTCTGATATTTTCTGGGGTATATCTGTGTCAGGAGGCTCAACCGAATGGGCCGGCCGCGAGGGTTAGCTGTGCAAACAAAGGAACTGAAGGTGGTGGTTAAAGCTTGCAGGCATTCATGCCTAATGACAAGGGGTATCCTGCAATTGTTGGATAATAACATGGAACTTCTTGAGACCTGTACTCCGGAGGTAATGAAAGTGTTGCACGGTTTAAGTGTCATTTGTCAGCTTGCTATTCCCATGAGGCTTCATTCTCATTTTTCTGGGCACAGTTTCTGATTCCTTCACTAAGAATGCTTAGTCGTATCATGCGCATCGAGAACGTCCTCCCGAGATCAGGACGCGAAATTTTGTAATCTATTAAACATTTTCAGGCTATAATCGAAAGCATCGCTAGAGTCAGGGGAAATCATCCAAAATCAACAGAGGCCAATCGAAATAAGAAGGAAATACGAAAATCTTGGCCCAAAAATTTATTAATCGATTTGGAATTACAGGATTTGCTGTTCTGAATAAATTTTCCGAATTATATAGTTTCTTCTATAGATTTGTCTTTATCAAAGTATGACTAAAGATTGCCGAGAGTGAAAATGGTTTTTGTAATCAAATTTATTGTGCAAATATGATAATAACATTACACCGTAAAAATTGGAAATTCTCTAATTCCCAAAAATTCTCTAATTTTCAGATTATTACATCCTGATTGATACACTATTGTTATTCCACTACATTCCTCTCAATTGCCCCTCCAAATATCTCAGAGTTTAGATCTTCTGCGAAGGTGTGATCAGATTCAGCGGCACTTTCGATGGATGCGGCGCCATGAGTCGTCGCCTCGTCTTCAACTCCAGAAGACTTACCAAATCTGAAGAAAAATTTGACGTTCACAAACTGTAGGTAAGTACTCTAAGAAAAAACTGATAATTAGTGATTTACTTCTTGAACCACAGCAGCTCACACAACAGTAGTATAAGCGTCACTCCCACTCCGTAAGCTACAACGAGGTAAGCCGCGTAGCAATCAACCGTGCCAACACTAACAAATTTCTTCTGATTGTTGCACTCTGGCTTCTTGTGGTATATCTTGTCAATGAAACGTTGAGCTAAACCCGTCTCGTGAAGCCACAGGCCACTGCAAGTGAATTCAATTCATGTAGTAATTGAACTGAAAACTTTTGAGGATTATACACGTCTATAATTTCAGATTTTTCCGAAATTAGGCTCTAATATTGGAGAATTGTGAATGAACTTCGGTTTTCTTAACGAATGTTCATCAAGATTCAAGAAAAATATTCAGCCATTGCAGGGAAGAAGCACAAGGATCAAGAGAATGTTCCCAATTTGAGGAATCTCTAGAAATCAGAAAATATTGCTACTCATATAACTTTTTCTTTGTGAATTGATTCACCACTTAGTACCTAAACTAACTAACAACTGAATTAATTCACCAATTAGTACCTAAACTAAGTGCCAAAATAAAATCGAAAGGGACTGAATTTGGGGAATCGCTGGAGGAGGTGAAATGAGCACCATTGTACACCATTGTACACCATTGTACACCTTGTAGGATTCACAGTCGCGTGCCCATCGCGAACTCTGGGTAATGCGACTTGGGGTGAGATTTGTGTATACTTTACCGCACGTTGATTTGTATCTAAGCCAATTTATTTAAAAATTATACACTTTATATGGGTTTCGCAGAGAGGCTCAGGGGAAGGGATCCGTATATCTACCCGAGCATACTGAAATCCAAATCCTTGTCTTGATACGATCAAATCATCAAAAGCAACCAGTTTCCGACTCTAGAAATATCATTTTCTGGCTACATGAACCTCAAGTGAGCATTCTAATCTCGCTTCAACCTCCATTCAACGCTGGGGAGGAGAATCCGACAAGCATCCCCCCGTGCTTACAAATTTCGTCGTAATTTGGTCGTAATTTTGCACGTGAGGACGACTTGTCTACGTTTCCTCCCTAGGTGAGAAATATACAATCCCCACAATAGGAAAAATACACCAACCATACTTCGGTTTCCAACGGAAAAATTGGGATATGCTACATTTCCCTATAACCAAATCTCTGGTCGCAATACCAACTAACGACTTACAAGAATCAGTTACTACAAGAGAATATTTTTACCCAACTCTGAAGAGTTCTACGTATGGTGATTGTCGCTGAATTATGAAAGTTGGATCCGACACATAAAGATAGTCAATTTCCTGAAATCCACACTTCTCATCCTCTTCGTAAGTACTTTTGACGACATCGTAGCCCATTACCAAATCCACATGAAAAGCGAACAATTCGGTTCTGACTTTCTCAACTCCTTCTTCGGTAGACATGTAAGCATGTTTGAGATTCTTGATGCGGCGTTCGTAGAATTCCTTCCTCAAGGGATCCTCGAATTTCTGAGGAATCACAAGATTAGGGGACAATGTTGCTATCTATACGTTTGGAGGATGCTACTTACGCCCATGTAATAATGGTTGTACACAATATCCTGTAGTCCCAGTTGCAGGGGGCTTTCCATCAGATCGTTGATATTCTTTATTGAATTCGAAGAGGACTGCAGGAGAGCTACAATATTGGCAGTATAAGCTGCATATAAGCTCAGGCATGTGACCAGTAACAGAAAGACTACTGCGCGAGCTGGTCCACTGCGTGGTTCGTAGGCGGAACCTGAAATGAAGATGAAGTACTACAGCTTAGTCTCATAAGGTGTAGGAACGGAATCATATCGGAAGGTGGAGATTTCATATCTTCTTTTTTCTTTTAGTTTTTTCCCTTTCCCGTATACCCTCCTGGCTCTTTACATCTGTTACCACCTCCCTCCCTTGGCCGGGGATTGAACCCGGAACCTCTCGCATGCCAACCCCAACACTTGAACCCCACCGCGATGACCGTCGATTCATATCTTCCTAAAATCATTCGAAGAATGTACTTTATTCGGGTGGAATCTAAGTCACTCCAAGTGGACTTCTGGACTTGACTGCAAAGGATTCTTCGACTGATCTTGCCGACTGAATCAAGTCGATCATGTGGATTCATTTAGTCAGCTTTAGTCATTCCGGATGTTAAATTTGAATTGAGCCGAGGCCAAATTATTGCTTTCTCCCTTACCTTGTTGAGTGATAGCTCCAATCAGGATCAGAAAATTATCACCAAAGGCAGGTTTCATCTCCAAATCCCCCCACAGTCTGTCCGCGTAAGGTATGTCCTCAACGACTTTCCATTCTCGTGACATACTCAAGGACAATGCAATGAAACCAACACCGCAGAAGATAGCAATCGCAAACCAGACCGTTCTGACAAAGGGTAAAATGAAGAGATTGCTGACGAACGATAAAGGAGGTCTTCTGAAGATGAATCTTATTCTGAATCAGAAGAAATTGTACATAAGCCTGATGCAGAGAAATTGCCTTAACTCGTACCTCGTCGGTGTGTAGAGATGGATGTAATGGACGACATCAAGTCTAGGTGGAGTGATGAATATGCCAGTACCGCCTACATCAATTTCATCACGAAGAAGAGCACCAATCATTCCATCCCAACTTCCGTTCGGTGACTGATACCCCCAAGTTGGTGTGAACGTAAAATGTACTCTGAATAATAAGTACTTGTTTATTATATAGAGACGAATCCGGATGGACCAAACCTAGAGTGACCTCTGGGATTTCTTCATAAACCTAGAGTCAACGCTGAACCACTTACGAGAAGTCTGAGTCTATGAGTTAACTTTGCTTCACAATTTCCGCCGCAAATACAGATTTAACTGTAGGTTTGATGCATTAGGAAATTCTAATGATACTTACGTTGCGTTCATGCGAGCTGCCAGAAGTCTATTGAAAGCGCGGTCCACCTTAGAGACCCCATCGACTCTTCGCTCTTGGAAATCGTCCCAATGATTCATTGTATTTGGATCCGTAATCTGAAATGTCATATCATCACCTAAAACCATGAGTTCATCACATGTATTGAGCAATTTTTCTAACCACTAAAGCTGCTCTCAACACTGTCTGCATAAGATCTGTCCTTCTTCGTGAGGTCTCCCTATAATCGCGAAGCTGAATATGATTTTCTTCGCTCCAAGTGCCGCGGTCTTCAAATTCCAAACTTCCAGTAGTGTTCGGACGATATATCGATAGCAGTTTTACAACAGGGTCTTCGATTCTCTGCGCTACAATGACTTCACTGTCAGGAAAGATGTTGAGATTGGAGAAGATGGTTCTAAGTTGGCTATCTTTCGTTGCAACTGAAGCATTGTCTCCCCGCGAAACAGGGGATCGGAATTCTTGAAGCATTAACCATTTCCCAGGAGCACTGAACATCTTATTTTTATTTATCTGGAAGTATTAGAATGGATGAATGCGTTATCTGATGAGCAGCATGGACTGCAGCTGTGGAGACAACGCTGACACGGAAGACATTCGTCATGTGATTGAATAAAAAATAAACCTTGACCGTAGACCGTTAGCTACTCACACGATTCCTACATATACCTCAATAATAATCTCAGACGACCCTGGACAGTCCAAATCAAGAACGAAAAAATTTTGATGATGCACCTTGAAGTCAATCAACTTCAGCTGATGCTCCTTCGAGATCATCGCAATTGTATGCAGCTTGTGGTGCTTCGACAAGAAATATGAGAGCTCCTTCACATTGTCTAGAACAATAGAAAGAACACCATGTGAAGTATGCCCTCGATAATTCATCTGATGATTTATCCTGACAATTGGCACCTCGATTTTTACAAAGGAACGCAGTAACACTGAGGCTCTGATGATATAGAGAGTTCGTAATATCAACGATCATATTCATAATAACTTCATCGATTTCGTGAGCTTCACTGTAGGCAACGTTGTAGATAAGAATGAGTAAGACACTTATTGCCAACATATTAATGCAGATATTCCTTCCTTCGTTCATATGCATTTCCGTCGTACTTAACCGTCGATTGCCTTTCGCTCGATGTGACTGACCCTAGCCTCGACGGTAACAATGAAAAACGATAAAAACTGGACAACAACATCGTCAACCACTTGTGTAACATTAGATAACTGATAATCAAATCTGTCTGCGATTCTCGCACGGCATCATAGTGGAAGAGAGACATAGCATTATAGGTAATGAGTGCTTCTGAAGTTTGCAGTTTCTGAATTCCCGCATACATCAGAGAGAGATCGATTCGACGAAAATTTCAGTCTTGTTATCCAAGAGGGTCTAGTGTCTGTCTAATAACTATTTATATTTTTCAATATTAGATCGACCAACTCCGAATTTACTTTCGAGAGGAGACTGAACAATGCCACCACTGTCATCAGACTTCGAAGTCAATTGAGTTTATCATGTGCTGGAATGAACTCTAAATTGGCAAATCAAATTGGAGGCGAAATAATAGAACTCAAGTGTTGCTTTACTACAAGAAGATATATTTTTCTCTGTATCTCATCATTATTATATTACATTCAATGAACAGTAAAATCTGCCGGAATTTCAGGATTCATCTCAGTAGAAGAAGTCTCCTCTCTGGCTTCCGATTGCTGATGGTCGATTTGTGGGGTACCAGCACCAATAGGATTGAAACTAGTTGAATAGATTGATGGAAATCAATATTTATAAGTGGCATGGGTGACAAAGACAATTAGTCCAATTTCTGACCTTTTTGACCAGATGATTTCTAATATCAGGATTCCAAACGTGAAGGCCATTCCGTAACCAATCGTGAGGTAAGCAGCATAGCATTCTATGGTACCAACACCAACGAATTTCTTTTGATTATTGCATGGAGGCTTCTTGTTGTACATAATATTGATGTAGCGTTGTTTTATGCCCGTTTCCTCAAGCCAGATTCCCCTGAAGTAAAAGGAAGATTGAAAATAAATAGAATCATCATATTTAGTCTGCGATCCGCCCGCTATTACATCCTATTTTACTTGTAACTGGGTTATGAGTAATTGACCCTGTGTACACTTTCAAAAAAAAACCGGAATACAAATAGAAAAATTAAAATTTGTGGACAGTTGACTACTGATTTTCAAGATAGAGAAACACTTAAGGTGATTTGGAGGCTAAGGAATCATGAAAGTGTGGATTTAGCAAGCATATAAACGGGAACTCCTTAAATTATTTGAATTTGTATTAAACTCTGAAATTTCATCATTTTTTCCGTTAAAGTGCAATCTCGTCACTTCAAATTATCCGTAGATTATGATAAGTCGGTAAATGGTAGTTAGCGAATATGATTTTAGATGCTCAGATGTCGCCTAGAGCGCTCCCCACTCTGCGACGTTCCCCCACTATACCTCGGCGATGTATAAAAGATGGAACGGCGCAGTGGAGAGCATCAGTTTTCTAGCCAACCTGAAGATCTTACAGACGTTTGGGAAAAAATGTGGCGTTTTTTGATTGGCTGAAAGTTCTGAGGCTTGGAATGAACATGTATAGTTAAAGGCTTTATAAAATGATAGCCCACACTTTCATGTTAGGCTTCAGAAGGATCAAAGAGAGAACGGTAATCGGAATTCAGTTGAGTAAAAATTGAATGAAGAATTTATGGTTACAACTAGTTATATATAATACTATAATTTATATGTATTATCAATAGATCAAGGAAATACACTCACCCCACTCTAAACATTTCTCGGTACGGTGATTTAGGCTTTATAGCGAACGCCGGATCGGAGACATACAGATAATCGATTTCTTCGAAGCCGCACTTCTCGTCTTCACCAAAGGTACTTTGGACGACATCATACCCTGAAGTTAGATCTGTGTGAAAAGCGAACATTTCATTCCTCATTTTGCCGACACCATCCGCCAGAGGATACCAAATGTCTTTCTGTTTCTTGATGCGGCGTTCATAGAATTCTTTCCTTAATGGATCTTCGAAGGACTGTTTCAAAAATAGGATTAGCAGTTATTGAACAGCAGCGATGATTCATATAACGCACCCCAAAATAATGACGATTGTAAACTATGTCTTGGATTCCGACTTTTAAAGGGCTGTTCATCAGATCTTCTACATTCTTTATGGTGTTTGATGTTGATTGTAGGAGGGCTACAATATTTGCGGCATAAGCTGCGTACAGGCTCAAGCAAAACACTAGAAGCATGAAGATCACTATCCGCGCAGGGATACTTCGTGGTTCGTATGCTGACCCTGGAGATGAACAAAGTATTACAAGAACTCGTCAATTTTAGTTCGGATGAGATTCAGGAAACTGGTCACCTTGCTGAGTGATGGCTCCAATCATGATCAAAAAGTTATCACCAAATGCAGGTTTTCTCTCCAAATCACCAGACAATTTCTCATCGCTGGACAATGTTTTCACTGCTGTCCATTCCCAAGTCATGCTCATGGACAATACCAAGAAGCTAAAGCAAATGAGAATTGAAATTCCGATCCAAACGCTCCGAGTGAATGGCAAAGTGAAAAGATTGCTGACATGAGATAGCGGAGGCTGTCGAAAGACGAATCTTATTCTGAAACATATTACATTGAACGTCATCAATGAGAATGAGACAAACCTACTGAGAACAATGGTGAAAAACTTCCAAAGTACTTTATATATTCCCCAAAATATTTTGGGAAATATGCAAGACCCGGACAGATCCTTCGATTGGGGGATGGAGTTGTTCATCTTCAGCATCATCAGTAGATGCTCTCTCGTCAATTGATCAACCAACGATCGACTAGCAATGGAGCATGAATTGGTTGACCATCACCTACCGAACAACCAGAGATCGTTCAGTCATCAACAAGAAGAACAGTTCGATCCCCAATCGAGTTGCCAGCGAGTAGCCATTGATCAATCTGCCAAAGTAAGCGTCTGGCAGTATATCTAGTACAGAAAGCTGAATATAAAATGATGTACCTATTCGGTGTGTATAGTTGTATAAACTCAACAGCATCGATTCTCGATGAAATGATGAATGTCGCTGTAGCACCGAAGTCAACTTCATTGCGATCAATTGCTCCAATCATTCCACTCCAGCTTCCATTCTTCTCTTTGTAGCCCCAAGTCACGGCAAAGGTGAAATTAACGCTAAATTATGTTCTCGAATTATTCAATTCGTTTATTGATCGGTAATTAACCAAAATATAGATGAATTTACGTTGCATTGATACGAGCTGCCAAGAGCTTTGAGAAGGCATATCCAACTTTTGTTATTGCGTCGACCTTCTTGTCCTTTAGATCTTCTAAATGGTCCTTTGTTTCCGGGTGCGTCACCTGAAATTGAAGCACAGCTTCTGAAAAACATTCTTGTCAATGAAGAGTCCATAATTTAATATCTGCATAATTTTTTATTGACTGGAGATTTGGGAATTTCACCACAGCACAAGCTTTCAACGGAGTTTGCTGAAGATCTGTTCTTCTTCGTGAAGATACGTCATGATTCCGAAGCTGAAAACCATCAGCACTGGTCCAGTTGCCCCGGTCTTCGATCCTAAGACTACGGACGGAACTAGGTCGATATACTGATAAAACTTTTATAGTATTTTTCATTATTCTTTGGCCGATGATGACTTCGCTATCCGCAAAGACATCAAGATCTCCGAATATGTTCATCAATCTGTCCTCCTTTGGTTCCAATGAAGAACGGCTTTCACCAACCATGTCGTCCTCATGGTTTTCGAGGTCTTGAAGGACTAACCACTTCGTTGGACCGATGAAGGCTCCGGTATAGTTCGCCTGAAAATGTTACATAAAATTGTGGTGTCGTGCATCCTTCGGGACTCAATCAGCTTTCAATACTATTGACAATTTTCGGTGTAACTACTTGAATTAGTAACTCAGGGGCTCCCGGGCAGCCCAAATCAACAACATAGAAGTTTTGATGCGCTAGTGGAGATTCGATAAAGTGAAAATTGTACCCCTCAAAGATAGTGACGATCTCATGCAATTGATAGTTCCGTGACATGAATCTTGAAAAATCAGCGACATCATCTGGAAGAGAATCAATCATATCAGTAAGGACTTTCAAGAGCGTCCTAGACTAATATTTTCTAGTCATATTCATTACCTAATTTTGCGCAATGAAATACAGTGAAACTAGAGCTTGAGTATAACGAGGTAGTAACGTCAGCAATAAACCGCTGGAGGATTTCGTCCATTGCGTGATCACCACTCACTCCCACGCTGAAGATGAGAAGTCCGATAACGCTTACTATGAGCATCTTAATAACAAATCGAGAGTGGTGATCTAATAATTAACTAGGATAACAACTCCACGCTTTGCATTGTTTGAAGAACCGACCTAGATGATTCCTCAACATCTACCTAAGACTTCTAGAACCACGTGGTGAAGTTTTCCAGAAACTTCAGAAGTCTCCACAAAATGTACAAACCAAATGTTCGTCTGAGGAGTCTCTTAACGATACCACTCAACTTCCCAATTTCCATGGAAGTCCCTCGAAGTCACATTCGGTGTTACTCTAATATAATGGATCTACTGTCTGTTTAGGAATTCGCGACAAGCACAGCTGACAGCCACAGAAAACAAGAACTGAGAGCAGCTAACAATCATATCTCTCTGAAATTCAGACACGACATCCAAGTCTCGGAAAAATATATGAAATAATGCAGCTCTGACGATAATGAGAGCTTTGGAATATGAAGTTATTGATTACTGAGTTCCTATAGCTGATTCGTGGCTTGCAGAGATTCCTTCTGCAGTGAGAAAGCGTTCGTTGGACAGAAAGGTAAGTCATTCTAACAACGTCAAAGTTCAATTTAAAGACGAGATAAGGATTACGAGAGGACAATTAGGTATAATCAGTGAATGGAGAATTCCATCAGTCGTCTTGGAAAGATCTATCTGTGGTGATCTTCCAGTTGGATTTGACAACTTCCGATTTTCCTCACTTGGAAACGCAACCTCAGGCTCTTTGCCTATACTATATTCTACGCAAACCTCAAAATGTTCAATACTTCACAGACCAGAGAGATTTCGGAAAATCCTCTGAACATTTTGGCGAAGGTTTCTGAAAGGTAGCGAAGTCTTCTAGAAATTTTAGGAATCTTTAATGGTGATCGGGCTGACCTTCCCAAGTTCTCAGGAAGTCCCGCTACGAATATACATCTGTTAAAAGTTCCTGAACCATAGAACTTGCAATACAGCTTACGGCTGTTAAACGAACAATCGAAAATAGCTGACAATGATAGCTCTCTAAAATTGCGATTCGATATTCAATGAATTACTGAGATCCTATACCTGATTCGCGACTTGCAAAGATTTGGTCTGCAGTCATAACCCGTTCGTTGTCGACATAGTATTCCTACCGAAATTGAAGTCCAATTTAAGGCTTTCGTATTTAGAAATCAGTTCATCAATTCTCAATGAATTGAGGATAATTGAGTGTCATCAGTGAGTAGAGGAGGATTCCATCAGTCGTCTCTTGGAAAGTCTTCAGCTCAAGCTTATCTCCCTCTTCTAGAATCATATTTTCAGAGTGAGGGAGTCACTGAATCATCACAATTACGCAAATTGCGCTGAGATTTGAAATGTTCTCATTCCAGTGTCAACAAATAGTCACTGTTTGCGTCTAATAATAATTCCACAATTACGGAATCTTATGCAGCCGTGTTGGAAAATTTCCGGTTCGTGAATATGATGAGGCAAACAAAACAGGGGAAATTACCTAGAAGTATGATAGATGTTGCGAGTATTTGGATTTCGTTGTTTTGTACAGCTGAAGACAACAAGAGTGGTAAACATATCCAGCAATGATGGGTTTTACCGAACTTTCCATTGAGGCATTAGACGTACGAGCACAAGAGTTTAAGCGAAGATATGATGGCACATGTCAATATAATCGAGTAATAATCCCTCTGCGGTGAATTTCTGCCCTAATCCGGGTAATACCAGATAATCACGTTATCGAAGACAAACGTACTTACACTCAAATGCAGTTGCAATAATCTTTGCTGTATCATCAAGGTCTCATTATCCATTGACCTTGAAATTGAACTTGCCCCGACATTGAACTTGTGATGAATATGAGGCTTTATGCCTCGATATTTGAAAATTGGCCTAAATGCTTCTTCATTCTCTCTCCCATGTCTTCTCCTACTATTTGGTGGGAAGAAAGAGTGGGGATAGCAACGCTAGGACACTAATGAGGAAGAGGACTCATCCTCTTTCCTCACCGAGCATTAGTAGAGATAAGTATCTAATTGTCCGTTGCGTAATAATTGTATTGTATTCTATTCTTTTAAATACGATAGGAAATTTAACGTATAATTACTTTGACGACCTTATTGCAAGTAAAATATATAAATATTAAACAGAAAATATCCCGCTGTGGGAAGACATTCAACGAAATCGTGCAAGTTCCACTATTATACGTTGATTAAATAACGATAAAAACGAAATAATTCCTTGAATATATTAGTTTTAATTAATTTTTCTATATTTATTTATGTACATAACAAATTTTTCCAATTACTACAAACTAAAAGTAGATTAGGTTCAATTGATTGCTTATTTGCTGATGCCAACCCATTTGTTCTCGTTTTCGGGTAGGCTTTGCAAAAAAACACGGGATGAAGAACTCTAAAGTGAAATCTTCGTAGGTTAACACGAAGAGATGTCTGGGGGTAGGGTGGGGGAACAGAGGCGGAGTCCAGGGGCGGCAGGCCCAAGTCTGAGGGCTAGGCCCCCCACTGAACAAAAGATATATGACAAAATTAGAAACAAAAGAAAAAAGGCGAGTGAAAAATTTTAAAATACCTATCAATACAACCAAAAAGTGATAATCACTAAATTAGTAGGTTATTTATGACAAAGAACAAACAAAATGGACGACAGTGAGCCCTTCTAACCGAACGGAGTGAGGTTAGAATCGCAGATTTTCGGACGCCAGGGACGAAAAACTACTTTTTTGCACTTGTGACGAAATTTACTGTTTCGTCAGTGAGGCCATCTGAACTAGTTTAATGGTAAATAAATTACAAGTTTATTAAAAATAAAGAAGAAGGTTTTTTAGAAGTTTCCTAGGCAAGTGTTATAAACTCGTAGTTTATTTATTATTAAACTAGTATAGCTGGGCCTCACTGACAGTATATTTCGTAACGAGTGCAAAAAAGTCGTTTTTTGAGGAGTGAGAGGTTTATATCACGAGCCGAAGGCAAGTGTTATAATCCCAGGAGCCAAAAAACAGTTTTTGCACGTGTTACAAACAAAATTTTTTAACACACTGGGCCAGAAAGTCGACTTTGAGGTACACACGGAGTGGGCCGTAAAGTTCACTTTTCGTCACGGCATAATGAAATTGTATGTTTCGTAACAGGTGAAAAAAAATGGTTTTTAGCGAGTGGGAGGTTTATGTTACGAGTCGAAGGCGAGTGACATAATCCCACGAGTCAAAAATGCTTTTTTCACGAGTTATGTACATAATTTTTCATCTCAATGTGTCGAAAATAGTATATTTCTCACCTAGGGAGGAAAAGTAGACAAGTCGTCCTCACGTGCAAAATTACGACCCGAGCCGAAGGCGAGTCTGATTTCCCTCCCGAGGGTTGAATACGATATTTCTGCCGAAATCGACGAGAGGGAGCGTTTCTAACCGAGCGAAGCGAGGTTAGAATGCTCACTTTCGGTCCCTGTAGGCAGAAAGGTTACTTTTCCGCCACAGTGTGATGAAAACTATATTACCATATTTCAAATGAATTTCGTTCAATTAATTTTGAGTACTCAAAGAGTATCATTAGAGTTGGAGATATGAAATATGAGAAATTCGTTTATGCCTAGAACTTTCATAATTTCATCAAAAATTGTCGCAATTTGGGTCCACAAGCCAAAGAAGTCATCAGGTCATAAATAAATAAAATGTTTGTGGGATTATGAAAAGAAGGAATGGATAATATTCTGTCAAAATCATACCATCAATTTTCATGTTCTTTTCCAAATTTCTCAAATTTTCCATCAAATTCCTAAGCTCTTGGGAATTTCTTTCGATAAACTTGAAATCGTGTTCAAATAAATCAGAATGTCGGTGGGGCCTTACATCTTCAATTTTTCCGCTGAGCAATTGCCTGATCGCACTTCAAACACGGAGCAATAGTGCTCGATAAGACCAGCGATAATAGCACACAATTCACGTGTTAAAGATAATTATCCAGCAGAATAATTCACCTGATTTCCTGACATTCACGTGCCTCTGCTTGCTCATCAGATCCACGGAGTGACTATTTTCACCCCTCACTTCCGAAAATTCCCTGAAAATTTTGGCAACACGTGAGGTCTCGTTAGACGAGGATTATTTTAACGACTTTAAGCCTGTTAAATCCCGCACATTTAAAATCCCTTCGCACCACATGCGGAGTGTCTTGAGGGCTTGATAATCGAAAAAGTGTGTGGCTTAATAAATTCTCGTAATGTCAAATTTCTTCGAAATCTGGAATTATCACTGGCTCTGGCGGAGATTACGTTATCTGGATTTTTGATATAACTAATGATGATCTTTGGGGATTGCCGGATCTATTTACGATCGATCCGCGAGATTAATGATTGAGGATTGAGAGATCGATCGAAAATGATTGAGGGGTGATTATTCGCGATAGGATATAAATAATCTGGTGGAGCAAAACAAAAGTCTTTATGAGTGAATTCTCAGCGAATTTTGAGGATATGGGGCACCTCTCGATCCGCGTAATATTGGGCATTCGCGGAATTTCCCCAGTGCTGCAATGATGCAGCAATATCTGAGGTCTGCCATCAGTTGCGCATCTCCCCCCGTGAACAATCAATGATGGACGCATGGGTGAATGATATAATAAGCCTTTTAAGTACTACACAGCGATAATTTTACTGATGGCAGCGGGTATGTAGATTAAAAGCTTCAATCGTAGGATGTGGCGCACGTCGCGGTCTTTATTGGCAGTTTAATTCGAGGGGAAATTAGAGGAGTGTGTCGATGTGGACTAGAAGATCAGAGCTTCGGGAGAAGCCTATTATAAATTTCCTGTCCTCACGTATACCCTTTCAGGCTTTTACGTATTTACCCTTCCCACCCCCCGACCCCGCTGTACCGCATTCGCCAAGGACCAAGGAAAAACC
>JAPYZM010001350.1:0-33445 GCA_030522845.1 Psyttalia concolor
CGGGTTTCGGGTTCTTTTCGGGTTGACCGTAGCAGCAGTGACGAAAATTATTTGAAAAATAGAGTCAACTTGTGGGTTCAAAAAATAAATTTGTTTTCCATTGAAAATTTGTCGCATAAGTCATAAAAATGATGATGTCCGCTGAACCCTCATACAATTTGAGATTTACTCGTATCTATTTTATATCTCTGAGAAATTTGCCATTCGTCCTGACAATTAATTCAAAAATAGATAATACAGAATTTCATAATTGAATTCATTCACTCAAAGTTTGTTATGGGAGTCAATCTCTTCGATCTCCCCCATCCCCACTAATGGATACTCAATCTTTTGTGGCTGAATAAATGAATGATCAATGAAGACTCGAGTCAAAAAGCAGAAACGATTGAAATAAGATCAGAAACTTCCAATCAATGCGGACATGAGAAAATGTTTTGCTCACAAGGAATGTGTGATTCCGGTGGCTATCGAAGATTCAGAATGCATTTGAACGGTATTTTTGATAACCTCCACTAGGGCTTTTTACAATAGAAATAAATAAATAAATTGGATATTGATTACCGTTGAGGAATTGATTTTCCAAAATGTTTAATTATTGAGAAGTAATTCATATCGATTGATATGAACTGAAACTGAGGTTTTCCTCATGATATGTCAAAAAAATTTCGGTTATTTTCTCATTTTACATTTGTACCAAAATATCATCACATTATCGCAAAAAAATGAAGTTAAAACGTCATATATTTCATGAATAATTCACTGCAAAAAAAAAATTCATGGACAGTTCCCACGAAATCCCCAGGAGAACAAATACTCAATTCAATTTAAGAGGGAGAGAAGCCAACGTCAAATTCTGAATTTGAATAAAATTATGAATTTTCGAGCAGAAAAAGATTCGCAAACTCTGATATCTTCGAAATACGACTCGCTCAAACGGATTTTTAATGAGCCCAAAAATAGAATGCAGTAAATTAAATTTTAGACAATCACAATATGGAATATGATTGGCAGGATCCAATTTGTTCAGAGCATTCTATAATTTGTTCTGTTGCACTCGTTACGTCCCATGCATTGGTGATTAGGTACCACACCGAAACGCAGTAACGGGGTTTTACCGTACTGCACAGCAATTTGTCGAATATCTTTTCCTCCGTTCATGATCGAATTTCGTTATCTAGCATGGAAATATGCATGCGATGTCGGTCTGCACTAAAAATGTTATCCAATATTGGCACATCCTGTATTCGATAGCCACCTTTCAGAAAATGTCTCTCGGAAATTACCAGCTTGTTCCCGAACATGCAGCCCAGGAGCTTCAAAATCATATGTGGACATTGACATGAAGAGATTTCACATCGTCGCCACTACTTTCCAAGATATTCCCTTCACACTTTCCATTTGAACCAATGTAAAATTGATTTTCTCGTCTTCTATACTAACGTCAGCTTTTTCATTACCAGTTATAACCCCCCCCACCCTCCGCGCCGCGAGATCTGCATGATTTTTAATTTTTCTTGGAAAGAAACGTATGGAAAGCCAAAACGTGAGGCCTGCCAAATTGGATATCAGCGAATATAACGATTAAGTCGCGTAGACGAGGGGTATCGGGAAAAAAATGCTTCCAGACTGGATGCCAGCGATGGAGGCGCAGTATTCGCGGAAAAAAATGTTTGATTGATTATAAGCAAATGGGAAGCTACTGTGCTATTTGCATTTAAGAAAGACGAGGTCAATATGGACCATGATTAGTCATCAATTTTTGAGGAATGGGATTGAAGTGAATTAAAAACGTCAAGGTTGCAAAAGTAGCGTCAAAAAGAGAAATTCCAACGAGAAAATGCACACTTTCATTGTTTAGCTATTAGTTACTGAAGACAGTAAATTTTGACACTTCCTTTCTTAAATACTGTGCCATCAGTAACTAAACTTCAGTCGGGGGGAAATACTCGGGTTAATTTTCAATTGACCATGTGAAATGTGCCATTTGATGAAATATATTACAACATACAAAACTCCCATACTGCCAAAGTCCCTTTCGCGCGGATTCAAACAAAATTAGTACCGAACTGAAAGCACGTATCATAGAATAGTGGAATTCGAGAGAAACTCCCTATCATTTCCAAATATGATCATCCAATGGATTACGTCCTTCATTGAAATTTCATTCAATCGAAATACGGGCTTTGACAGACTTGTGGAATATTGAACATGTTTTGTTCTATGATTATTTATTGCTCACTAACACGCACGGTATTATTGAACATTATTGAAATCATACCCATTACATCAAATTCCGCTTTTGTATTAGACAAAATTTTGAGAGAAGACATAATCATTTCGCTCCATTTCGATTGAGGATGATTAATCATTAGTATGATTCTTTTTAGGTTGAGAGAATTTTGTATTGTCTTCCGCTGATACTGGAATATCAGAAATTGATTTCCTTGATGCTGAATAAAGATTAACCGCAGCAGCCTCGACGGAAACAAATACACAAGTTTTTGACTATATACGGGTTTTTATAGTTGTACTATAACTTCGTCTCCCAGATAAAAAAAAAATTGTTCCGTAAATCCCCCCCTTTTACCCCTTACTTGATTTTCCAGAAAGCTCCGGAATTTTTTTCTCCAGAAAATTCTTCTTTCTATTAGAATTGGATGTCTAATGCAGGCAGGCGGTGGTTCGTTAATGAATTTCTTGCGAAGGAATTCCGCCCCGGTTCGATTCGCCGACAGCGGCTCCGAAATTTATCCCTCTCGAAAAAATTCTAATTTTATTTATATTAAACGCCAGTTGACCTTTATTTTTAAAACACCAATCATGACTAATTATCTGCATTACTATTCCCAACTTCTGCAGTAGTTAAGTTAATTTTTGTGCACGACGAGATTTGAATAGGAAAATGTATCCAGGCCGAAAGAGAGATTACCATATCAACATATTACGGTAATATAGTTATGGGAAGTACAGCCCCAGAAATTAAATTGCCGCCAATTACAATAATACTTAACGCGGTATTTCTGATTTTAAGCATTCCGAGATGGATGTAACAACTTTTCGAGACATTTGGATAGTCCCTGATTTCATCGGGACCGTAAACTTTTTACGATTACTATTTCGCCGTTGTAAGTGTTACTTTTCCCCAGATTTTTTTGCAACAGTTTTTTGTCCCCCGTAACAGTTTTTGTTACAGACATAAAATTTTCTTGTGTTCTATTTATTCATATGCCGTAAATCAATATCTGTAAATGTCATCTTTATTCATACTTTCAAGCCAGTAATTCTGCATTTCTCATGTAAAACTTGAACGGAATTAAAACTTTGGAAAACCGGTGTAAATAGTTTCTCTATTTCGGTAATTTTCACTGAATAACTTGAAAGCAGTTATATCCTCTTATCCCCCTGCCACATGCCACCAGCAAATTCCTTTGCAACAACACATAAGCAATGCCAGTGAAGTCGATGTAATCCTACTCAAAAGTGGTTGGACAAATAGTTTGATGGTGGCATTTATTCTTTATAAAAAGTCGGGAAAATCTCTTTAAGGCAATTGTGATTTCTCGTAGATCAGCCCTGAGAGCGTAAAACCGTGACGAAGATCCCAGTGCCTCATTCTGTGAACAACCTGTTCAAGCCGTAAACGTGTCCTGTACCCAGCGTTCCAGGTACTACGTGACCATAATGCGGAAGGTAGTACAGAGTCAGTCCTCGAACCTATGCCTTCCTGTTGGTGGATGAGTGTGTATGTGTGTGTGTGTACGGGGTGGAAGGAGAATGGAGTTGTCCTAGCTCTCTCGATTTGAACCATTGGGACTCGTCTTCAGGAAGAAAAGCCCGACTAAGGAAAAAAAGAACCTGGGGGATGACACGTGACTGAAATGCCAAATGTCTCTTCGAAAATAGGCTATGAAGAGGATAAAGTTGGAAGTCTTCTGCCATTTTTCCGTCGTTCAATTCCCCTTTTTTCCACTCCCCCCATTGTTCTCATCCAAGAAATCGTGGGATTATCAGACAGGAAATTGAGCCCGATAGGAACCCCAATTAATAACCATTTGTGAATTCCCCATCCCCGAAAACTTCCAACAGCAGTTGAACGCTCAGACGCAAACCTCAGAAAGAAAAGAGAAACGATCATGGCAAGCGTTATGGGCACCTCGTTGCTCCGTTTTGTCGTTATAGCCTCGTATACACCGACTAGTGGATAGAAAGCACCTCTGGATGCATGTGGTTATGGCACGAAACGATCCAACAGGGACGGGTTCAGCCATTTCCCAAACTACCCATACACAGCCACTTGCATATATTTGGTTTCACGGATGGTATCTACGGTGATTCGCTCATACTAACGCAACTACTCTTGTGCGTTGGCATTTGTACGACAAATCCGATCTGACTAGTCTACACTGGTAGTCGGGGGAGATGGATGCATAGTTGATCCAGTGTGATAACATAATACGACGTGAGATCAATGAATCGCAGTTGACAGGCAACACGATACATCTGCAGACGCACTGATGCGTTACCATTTTTCCATTCTTATTTCATTCAGCGGCTGAGTTTAATCATTATAGGCCTATGTTTGTCTCATCAAAATGCTTATTTTCTTCAGCCTTTTCGTATTATCTTTTTAATATTTCAAAAAATTTAGAAAATTGGTGTATCTTTGTGTAATATCCATACAAAGTAAATTGGAGAATTTCTCATATTTTTATAGGAATGTTTTTGGCGACTCTTTTTTCGAAATGTCTACTCGAATCTATCAAAAAATAATTTAAACAGTTATTTCTTCATTTTTTCCTGGAATTTACGATTTTTTTATCCAACAGATTACTATTTTCAACAAAAATCTCCGGAGATGTTAAAATTATGAAATCCAATCGATGAATTTTTATGACAATCGGTTCCTTTGCGTGAATTTAAGGTTTTATTTAAAACAGATGATTTTTTGGATGTCCGCTTAAATCCCCGCAAACGAGTGACAGTTCCCGAAAAGTCTGAACTTTTTCCCCTGGAACTGCTCTTTTTTGAGTATCAGTGCATGAGGCAGTTTGCTGTTAGTACGAGAAACAAACTGTGCCAAATAGAACCTGAAACCCAATGTAAACTGTTATCCAAAGGTAAAGTGTGTACCGTGGACCACTGGGACGTCATGAAACTCTGAGAAAAGAGGACGGAGACAAGGGACGAGTGCAGAAACACGAGTAACCGGAGATTCCAGAGGAAGCTCGAGAAGGTTTTGCTCGCCGAAAACTGGTCTGAGGGTAAGAGGTGAGTCGGAGTGCACTGCGAGAGCTGTACCAACTATACACTTTGGAGGATGGGCAAAGCCCGCGGGATAACAATTGCGCATTCATCGGACCAGCGGGGCTCTAATTAAAACGCATTGTTTATATTCGCGGCACGAAGCCACTATTCTATGCCCAGCCCTCTCTCTACCTCCTCCAATGCACTCGCCGACCCTGTCTCACCTTCGTATTTCCTCTGCTCCAGAGTGAGACCCCGAGGGGCTCTCTTACGCAAACTTTCCGGTAACTCGTTAAAGGTCGACCGGTCGAGCCGGAGTAGAAGACCAGAAGGAACAGCGTAAAGATGCTGCAGAAGGAATAGAAATCGAGACAAAGAGAAACTCAAAGCGCGTTTGTTTTCTTTGTTCTTTTAGACAGTTGTCTTTAACTCGCTCATCAGCTTTTTGGTTTGATTAGTACACTTTTTTCCCCTGTTGTTTAAGAATGCAGCAGATACAGGTGATGAGAGCTCTCATTTCGCTGTTTATCTGAAGACAATAGCGAATGGTATCAACAGCAAAAGTGGTAGGAATTACACCGAAACATATATACCGATACAAATTTCCATTGTAAAGCGAGTTCTACGTACAAAAATAATTGTCAGTTCATTTAGTCCTCAGAGTCACCCTGATTACACTGTTAAATTTACTCGCCATTATTCGTCTAGACTCTTCCAGCCTGTTAAACTACTCTCCTTTTATTTATGGAGATTTTTTTTCCCCACCAATTGCGCATTCATGGTGCAGTAATTCTGGAATTGCATGCGTGCATCGAAATTTATGTGTATTAAGTTCGTTGACGTTTATGCGCAATTAAGCGACGTGAACAAGCCGATACAGGTGTTGATAGGGTAATTGTACTCACATGGACACCTGGTAACGCATCAGGCGGGGAAAATCCGTGTATGGAGTTTGGAGATAATTGACAAATCATAAAAATTCTCCCTATCCCCTGCAGACTTTACCAACCTATTCTATTGCATAATTTTTTTACCTCTTTTGTATATATATATGTCTATATATATATACACAATACACGCAGTCGTTGAACGCTACTGTTAACAAGCATATTTTACACTCCACAGCACCACTTAACGCAATACCCAACGCCATTACCGCTGAAATAAAAATCGACCAGAGGCTATTTTCACAGTGAAACCCCGGTGTTGGTGAATTCGCCAGTGTCCCATGACACTGGTTACTTGACTGTTTTCCTTCTCTCTCTGTCCCTCGAAAAGCCGTAATTCTCAAGAGAAAACCTATACTCCACTATCGGCTCTATTATCATGTTACACTCGGCTTTTCTTTTTCATAGCGTTACACGTCCTCACAACAGCACGTGATAGTAGAGAAAAATTTTCAACAATGACAAACTCCATTACATTACCCAGGCTGTATTTACCCAACTACGTGACTGTGATAAAAATTGTCGCATCATTGGAATTGAGTTGAATCAAAAAAGAGAATACACTAAGATACATTATGCCTGTTGTTCTACTATTCCGATACCATGAGAGTGTCCAACTAGTTGTCTATGGTAATTATTTACTTTAGTGGTACTAACTAAATTGTACTGTTATTTCCATGCCATATAACTCAGATTTTCATCTAGAATCTGGATGGAGGTATTAATTTTAATAGCACTCGGTCACAATTCATGCGGTTCTAAGTGACTTTAATTGACAATGAAAATCCAATAAAATTGTTGAGCTGTGCACGTTGTGGTCACAGAAAAAAAAACTAATTTAGTAATCAATAACAAAAATTACTGTGCTAGAATGGTAAAATGGAGACATTGTCCGGGATCGGAAGAATTTCACGTGCCAAGAATGAATTTTTGCGGCAAAAAATGTGGCATTCCGTTACACAATTTAATTCAAAAAGAGCTCCACACGAGAAATTTCTGGTGCAATTGAATATTAATTCGACGCCAATTGAATCTCGCTATTCTGTTATATAATTTGAAATGCCAGGGAGTTGTGCACATGAGTCGATTTACTTTCGAGAAGGAAAGACTACTGACTCGAGAATAGTAATAATTTAGACTCAAAATTGTTGCAAGAATCTCCAGACTGTTCCTCTAACGACCCTCAAGCTCAAAATTTCGAATTACAATTTCGGATTACAATTTCGTCCAAAGAAAGAAAATATGTATCACAATTAAAGAGAAAGCACTTTCTCTGAGTGAAAAACAGCCAGTTTATACGGTAAAATCGTATGGTATTTCAAGCTTCCAGTTACGTTGCAAGCAAATGAGAATGTCAAGTCTTACAAATCCCAGACACTTGCGCCAAGTATTCTCTTGTAAAACTTACCACGCTCGCTTGTTCGCAGATAAGCTTGACGGATACGCCAGATGATTTTGAAACTTTGCCACAGAGCGTTAGAATTCTCTAATCCAAACATTTTTACTGAACTCATAACTTTCTTTCTCCCATTGCAAATTGAGTTTTCCCATATTAATGAAGCAGTAGCCAGTTACCAATTCCAAGAAGCTGAATAACAAACTCTTAATTGATTCACCCTTTTCCACAATTGCCATAAAAATGATCATATTTCAAAATAATCCAGATTGAATCTAGGAATAGAAAATCCCAGCAAATTATTTTCTCTCCGTGATTTTCTTATTTGAATATTATCGAAAAGCACAACTACTTCTCTCCCATCCAGAGAGTCAACATTTTTCCAACGACTCCAGTGAGCATTAAAGCCGGATAGATCCCTTGATACAGCAGTAAAGATGGAAAATCCTTTGTGATACTATCGCTGGAGGGCATCGCCAGAGCGATCTCCTGGTGTGAAAATATTACGTTATATAGTTTGATTTTCTAGATGGAAAACCAAAGTGCCTACCGTACATACATTATATAACACAGCCATGAATGACGAGGAAACACATGCATAGAATACGAATTGCATGGTTTTTCAGCAATACAAAATGCCGAGAGAAAATTTTACACCCACAGTAATATATATGGTTCCACCACACAACGTTAGCTCTACTTGGAATTTTCCAAAGGCCGTCTACTGGACCACCCGAACCCATTTAGCCACCTCTCTCCATCGGCAAGGTATATTATGTGTACGTGGAATAGCTGGAGATATCCAACAGCCACTACAGTTTATCTACAGTCAATAAAGCCAACCTGTCAGCATGGATACCAAAGCGGATATGCTACACAAGCCTTACTACACTTGCACCACTATATTCCATCTGTACATTCCGTCTCGTCTCTGAGTTGTACTCAATACACACGAAAGTTGATATTGACTTCAAGGTAGTTACTTTCATGCTCAGCGCCATTATATTCTCGAAGCTTCAATTCTAAATTACCTCCCCGACTCACAAGTAACAACCTGAACCGCCACAATGTACACATTACCGTTGGTATTCGATGTGAAAGCATTCCTTTGAGTCTTCAGACAACATTATTTCATCTTTCCCAAGCATTAAACATATTTTTCCTCGGTTTTGTCGGTCTAATATTTTTTTTTACCTCCATTCTTGTTTTTATCTTTTCTCATATTATCGTTGCCTCGCCGCGGCTTCCTCCTTGCCCCTTTAAGAATTTCGTATTATACTTTCGGTCGTGTCTTTTTTCATCCCCAGGGCAACGCTTGTCCCTCCTCCCCTCCCTTGTTTCCCTCATCATGACGAAAAGAGGGAAAATCGGCTCGGACGACATCCGGCAATGAATTTTAAGCCCCTTTCCGAGAAACACTCAGAATTGAGGAGGAAAAAAAAATAAGCAATAGAGAGAAAAGAATGGGGAAATATACGATACCCGAGATTTCGCGGTCTTCTCCCACAAACCCCTCAACCACCTATCTCCTCTGCAGTTCTCCTACGCGCGTGTCTCCAAGCGTATTCGAGCAGATAAAGAAAACCGTTTCAATTTCCCTAATGCTGCCACCATCTCACTTTTACATTACTGAAGTCCCGTCTGTCGGGAAGGGCTTTATTTGTCTCTCCCTCGTTTCGCATCTTTTCCCTCTCCTCCTCTGCCCCCCCAAGTCTTCGCCCCCTGGTACCTCTCTCTCCCCAATCCCCAGGAGCGTCACTACTTCCACATCAGTTCTCTGGTTTTTTTTTTGTTCACTGCAGCCTCCACGGAGCGCGGATCAACCTGACAGTCGGATTTTTTTCTCCACACCGAGTGCCATTCTGCTGTTCATATCTTTTGTCAATTCGTCTTGTTAAGGAAACCTACAGGGAAAGGAAAATATCAACGAAAAACTTAGGTAAATGTGAGAACAGAGGCTTAGCGTGCGTACGACCCAGTTTTGGATGATCCGCGGGTGAATAGTTATTTCAATTGGGCGGTAAGTGTCAAGTTTAAAGTAAATACTTTGTTAATATAGGGCTACTTCAAGTAAACAGACGACATTGTGTACTCGTTTGACACACCAGTAAAACAAAAAGTTGAGACAGTTTTTTTAACTTCGATGGTTTCAAAAAGCCACTGCCCTCTCCACTTCTCTTCCCAGAGTTTCTATTTTAAAAGCAGGAGGACAGTATTTTTTAAACAGATGAAGCAAACAACTATATTTATTTATTTTTTAATTATCGTCAAATCAAAGGGCGTTCGATTCGAGAATGTTCGGAGGTTTAATCGAAGTCATTCATAAATTTTATGATTCATAAAACCTAGAGCCCTTCCCGGAAACTTCAGAAAACTGAATGAAAGAAATTCGCCCACAAAATCTGGAACTACATTCTTGTTCAAAGAATTTTTAATTGGAAACATGTCATTTTTTCATCGGCGTATTCGGAGACAATAAACATATGTTTAGATCAAAAATTACAAAATCAACTAATTCCCACTGGTACTACAACGCGTGAACATACTCAGCTCTGCTGTATTGTATCAATACCAGATTCGATTGGCACTAACTTACTTATGTATACTGCTGTCATAAACCGGAAGTGACATGATTACCATGAGTGATTACAATGATTCTGGCGAGGCTGGTTAATTATGTGCTATCAAACAGTCAAGAGACGTAATCGCTATATCCTCGTGACACTACTAGCCCATGATCGATCCCAAGTTATCCTCATGTCTCTACCATTAGCGATCAGAAAAATAATTCAAATTTATATTGCTCATTGTAACGGTAAAATAATATTAATTTACTCAGTATGTTTTACAATGGGAGGCTCCTAACTGTAGAATACTGGCAATAAACCCCGAAAAATAGTTCATTTGAATGAAATAACTTTTTTTTACTTATTTGTTTTATTTAATAATATATTTTAAGACAGTACTACTGATTTTGTCAGTAATTTCTCGTCTCTTTTTATTAATTACCTCACTCGGGAAGAGGTTAAATCTGTGTACCCTTTCCGCTTGCTGACGACTCTCCGTTCACGGATGAATAATCACTTAGAATCATGTCAAAATGACGCAGGGAGAGTTAAGATGTATAGTTTCCCCGAAATCCGAGCCCTCCGGTATTGCAATAATTACAGTGTTACGTTTTGGTCAGACATCAGGATTTCATTGGAGTACGGAGTTGAAGAGGGATATCTTTCATTTCCCCTTGACGAGGAACGTCAAGAAGGCGGTTTGGAGTCTGGAAGGTATAGGTCATATCGCAGTTGCTCTCTGACCGTGCACTCAACCGTAAGGATTCTAGGGGAAGGGAGACCGAAACAGAGAAAGAGAAAGAGAGAGAGAGAGAGAGAGCACGCAAGAGTGAGGAAGACAGTTAAAGGAAGCAAAGTAAGAGAGAGAGATGGATCAGATGAGATATCCCAGGGATCTCTTTGGTTGATCCAGGAAGGACAGTGGCAGCTCCGGAGGAAATTGTTCTGGGAGGATGTTAGTGAGATTTCTGAGGTTAGAGAATTGCAGGATAGAGAGAATGTTAGGATGAGTCAGGTACAGTTTAATCCCTGGGGGTTAATGAAACGAATATATCATCGGTCAAATCCGTTTCTACTATTAGGCCACACAGCGTCACACTGTACAAGCTAGTGTAAACTATGGTGGACTAGTAGATAATCGCAGGTGGAATGGGGATGGGAGATATCAGTGTGACGGTAACCTTTAGAGGAAACGTGAGGTAGTGGCGTTAAGCGTCCCATTAACTTAGACGATGGTGGACGTGCTAGTAACGGCCCTCTAAAGCCTTCGGCATAGGTAAGCACCAGGAGCTTTCATACACCATGTCCCAGGGGCGGTTTGGGGGGGGGGGGGCACTAGGGGGGGGGGCAGAGATACGAAATTTGCTCTTGGATAGTGCACCAAGTCCAGACAGCTACGATTGTTGGGTTCTCTCGGTAGTATAACACCTCTCTGCCTTCAGTAACTGCCGTTGGTGGCTATTGTTATCGGCGAGACTACATTTATGTACAACGGGATTAAGAGTGGTTTATTTGAGAAAATCACAAAATGACAATTACCAGTCGAGTGTCATAATATTGCCCCGATGAATTTACCCCCGGGATATTCACGGAAATGAGTGGAGAAATACGACAGTTTCGTTGGAGATTGGAGTGATTCAATTGGAAGGCGGCAGGACGAGCCTGAGTAATCCACGGCTCAGCTCTTTAAAGTCCAAATCCCTCTGGACTGTCTTCGAGCATCTTCATCGAATCGGATTCGCTTTTTGTGGGCCTCAGTTCTTAAGAAGAGAAAATACTAAAAGCAACTTCATTCACTGGAGTCAAAGATTTTATTTATCGATTGAATGTCTGAAAAGTATTTCACTCTCATGAACGCCTTAATTACCGCCTGATATACTTGGGTATCAGGAGGTAAATAACTTTTTCCAAGAGTCCATTCTATTCATCCCGGGGGTACACTCGTCAGAATGCAAACATAGAGTACTCCTCGAACATTCTCCAAGGATGCAAGAGACGGAAAAAAAATTCTAGTGGAGGAGTAAAAAAATGAAGAGAAAAAAAAATCTAAAATTCCTCATTGCCTGAATCCCAGAAGACAAAGTCACTCTCCACTGTCCTCCATTTATTCCCCGCGACCCTTTTACTCAGCGTCTTAATTAGAAAAGTCAATATCGATGTTCCCAGGCTTGTCCCATGGTAATCGTTGAATTACAATATTCAAGGAGTGTCTTTCTGTGAGTCAAACTCTTGTAACACAATGATGAATAACTTCAACTCACAAACGAAGGGGAATTGCTATCGATTTTCCAGGCCTCGAAGGACAATGGGACTGCTGACCACTCTCTGAAGTGGGGATAAAAGGGGTTTGAAACTCTAGAGGGCTGCTGTCGCACTTTGGACACACATGCACTTGAGACAACTATAGCAATTTAGACGAAAGCAGTTTTCCCAGTGAAAGGCACGCGGCTTTTCGTCTTTCCAACGAAACATTCTCACCCAGAGAGTAGAGAATGAAAAAACGGGGGGGGGGGACAGTTTAGATTCACAGTACAGTTCATCGTTGAATACCACACCATCACGATGTCCACGACGCGTGTTTATCGTCGACAAAACGGCGACACTCGTTAACGCCATAAAATATTGCTGTCCATAACGAAGGGACTCTTTGCAATTTTTATACCTATCAACACCACTGTCGCCCTTCTCTCGCACCCTGTTCAGAGTTATGGGAGTTTGAACGAGCGTTTATAATGACCGTTTGGTGGAGAAGCGTTGATTAAAAACAAGAGCAGGAAAAGGGCGGAATGAAAAAAAAAACGTTAATACGAATGAGAAGAGTCATTCGTCTCGAGTATAAAACCGCTTGACGTTTTGTTTCATTGATTTAATTTCCTCTGAGCAAGTGGAAGGAATTTTGAAAGATTACGGAGTGGTTTGACAAATTTAACGTACAGCTTAATTACTAGCCCCTGATTCTTGGTCAACGCAGGTGTTCCGCATTAACGGTTTTCCGATTTTTTTTTTTTCGGTGAGTGAAAAAAAGTGTAAAATATGAAAAGGGCACAAAAATGATTAAAATTGGGGGGAATAATGCATGACACAACTTTAATTGTTCCGTTATGTGTGCGGTGGACACTGAGGTGCGGGTCGGGAAGAGGGAGAGAGAAGAGAGAGAGAGGGGGGGGGGCGTGGTTGATTCATTATCCGCGAAAGGTTGGACGAATGAAAGGCCAACCGTGGTTTTAATTGGCCATACCACCCCCTTTCATCCCTCTCCTGGCGTTAATGCCTAGCAAAACGAGAGCGTCCAACGCACGTTTAATTACTCACGCGTCGACGAATCGGCCGGGCGCAACATTCATGAGTACTATGGTGCTCTACAATGATTCATATCAAGTCACAGGAGGTTATGATGCTGAAAGAGGGTACAGAAAAAAATAGTACAACTACAAGAAACAAAAATCAAATGTTTATTTGAGACTTTTACTCTTAAATTAAGACTCAAATTGAGGCTTTCAAAAATTTCAAATTGAATTATGTTTTGCAAGTTTAAATTTATCATCTTCGAAAATTCGTAATAATTTCGTCTCTGTAGAAATCACGAGTAAAATAGTGCGAAGACTAATACGCTAAAACGATTAATTAAAAAAACATTTGATTCCATGTCCGCGATAAATTAGCGAGTTGTCAGAAGCTTATTTTCACGTCATTTTCATTTGTCGTGTCGACACGACAGGCCAGCGAGGGAGGTAGAAAAGCAGGAGAATGAGAAGCCCCGAGGAAAAAAAATTAGCAGCAGTATTTCAACCTGTTTTATTTTTCCACCGGAGGTGTACTGGTCTACAGGTCCGATATAAATTCTAAAAAATTCGTCGACGCCACACAAGAACAGTCGGGTGCCACGTGGATCACCCGCGCGGCGGGGGGGGGGGGGGGCGGTAGTAATGGCCGACGTCAGGGGGACGTAGAAAAAATTTCACTCTTGAAATTCACAGTGACGTTTCAACAATCATGCCAACATTTTGAATTTCAACCAAAGGACATTCAAACAATGAAAATGTTGAGTGAATTTTTTTTCACGAAAACTAGGCAAACGGTTTTTGGAAGAAATGAGGGAAATGAGAGTACGCGTTCACAACCACTCGGTGCACCCTTTACCAAACTCATTTCTCCTCCCCTCCCTCCTCACCTACACATACTCCTTCTACCTCACCCGGCGCTTTGCAACCGACATCAGTGGACGAGAAGCAGAACCGGAGGATTTTCATTTGTGCCCACGGTTTTTTAATAACATTAGCCGTCGCGTTGTAATCTGTCGTCTGTCCGACCGTATGTCACTCAACAACACCTCTTCGACCCCTTTTTCCACCCCTCATCATTCCCCCGCTTGCTCTGTCTTTCTCTCTCTCTCTCCCTACTCTCCTTTCCATCTTCTGCGCTAACACCCGTCTCTCCTCCCCCCGCTGCCGCCTGATTTTTTGCTTCAGCAGGGAAAAATGAGAATGGAGGAAAGAACTGGACAGTGGATAATCCCCAGGTTTAACGCATTCAACCAATAACACCAGAACACCCAGCCAACGCTTTTTACCATTTTATTTTCACCCATTCCCGCTCTGTACTAATAGGACGTCGCTCCTGCCGTCTCTTCATCTTCTTTATTTGTCCAGCGAAACTTTAATTTTTGTCTTCGATACCGTTAACTAATTTACTCTCTCCCGGACTCTTTCTTCCTCCATCTGTTTTTCTCCCTTTCTCTCCCTATTCCCTCTGTAGCAATTTATAATTGGATAACAACTGTCGTTTCAGGCACTCCTTATGCTCGGGGAATTTTTTAGTAACCATCCCTCAGTGTATTTTCCTCATCTGCATAGAGCGATGCCGAACGGGGGATGAAGGGTATGAGTGAACGTCGGACATGGAGAGTCTTGAATTTTTTATATCCAAGGCATCCACTACTCCACGGAAGATCATAGAATATTCCTGAGCCTGATGAAGCGAACCAGAGGTTCGACTTTTCTCTTTAGGATGCGGAGGGGAGGTTGGGAGAGGGAGGAACGGGAAGGGAGGGTGGTATGACTGCATGGGACGAATTGGAATTGGAAGAGATGACGGATAAAAAAAAGACAACGGATGGGGGTTGAAAAAAAAACAGAAGAAACCAAAGGGGAAATGTCGATCGAGCCAAAACCAAAAGAGGGGCAGGGGAGAGATAGGTGGGAAATAAAATGAAAAAAAAAAAAAAAAACCCGAGTGGTGGCGTTATATCGGTTCTTCATAAATCGAAACGTTGTGTCCGCGATTGGATGGCACCCAGGCTTTCACGTTTTCTACTCTTTTCCCGCGTACCTGACCATCCCCTTTGTGTCCAACCCTCCTCACACTCTGGTACCACATTCGCTCCTCTCATCCTTCGCCCATTCACTTTGACCGCAATTCGGACTGGTGCCGCCAAAATTCGACGTTCCGTTCAGCGTGATGGGGGAGGAAAAAAACTGAGGGATGGGAAAAAAAATTGGATTGAGAGAAGTTACAAAAAAATATCAGATAGACAGATATAGCGTGGATAAAAGTCCTCGTTTTGACATTTGTTGGTTTTTTCAAGTGTCATGAAGATATGCGGACACTTTTGATGAGTTTCCATTGTGATGAATTATTTTGCGAATAATGAGAACTGGGAAGATGCAGATGGTCGACTGATTCGTCACTGCCTCGCGTAATTATTTCAGGACGGATTTTTTTTTACCGTTAATGCAGTTCAGATTGAATTGTCATCATAATTATTATTTCAAAAATGATTATAAATGCACAGTTCGGAGCATAGCAGTTTCATGAATAACTCACTCAGTAATTAAATCCGCGGGAGGAGTTTCAATCCGAAAGTGACTTCAAGCAATGAAATAGTCATTAAAACCTCAAGTGGGAGAACTAGGGGTTTCATTTAGAATTCTCTTCTTTCATGGACAAGCGTTTGGGATTCACAATATTCCACAATGTCCCAATATTATTTATTTATTATAGAGTCGGGCAAAATATAATTTAACTAATTAAATTTTTTTGTTATAATTTGGCCCTATAATAATATAATAAACTCCAATATTAAAATCGGAAAATAAAACAAAATATAAGTTTGTTTAAGTTCCAGTAAGGCATTTCAACAAATGCTATTTGATAAACTAAAATAGTCACCTCAAAATATATATCTCGAATAGTATTTCTTCTTGCTGAACAACATGAACTGTTCTTCTAAATTTAATTTTCCTGAGATAGTGCCCATCTCGGGTTTACAACGGCTATCACTACTAACAGTATTAATCTCGAGAAAAATCCCAAATTGCCGGGCATACCAAGCTCACGAACTGAAATGAAATCCATCCCGGCGCCATTTCCCTCGGATCCAATCCATAGATAGCCATTCCCCTAATTATTTCCTCACCCCTCACGCCCACTGGATTTAATTATCTTTCCCCGGCTTTTCGGTACGTGCCGAGCCCCAAAGACGATTCTCAACTTCGCCAAGGTATCTCGTAGAGCTTAATGCGACATACGAAAGAGAATCGCAAAAGCTTCCCATCCAGGAATGAATCTGATACGCGAAAGGGAAAGAGGACTTAACCGGCTGCTGGTGAGGCTAAAGGGGGTAGGAAGTGATGGAGGAGGGATAAAGGGTCCACCACTACGCTTGGTCACCGTGTCATGGCCGGAAGCCGAGCGTTATTTCCGTAAATTATGTTCCGCCGGTACTTTGGCGGTCTAGTCACCCCGTGATATACGCCGGCAATTAATGTGCACGGGAGGTTGATTCCTGTATCCCCCTGAATTAACTCCACCCTCCCCTGCCTCTCCGCCCCTCCCGGTCCTCCCCTCCCTTCCACCCCCGTGGCCACCACCGAAGACAGGCCGCACATTGACAGTTTCATTGAAAAAAAAAGAAAAACCTTTTTAATTATACTCTCATGAAGATCGGCATATTCACATCTACTCTATGCTTCGAAAAAGTAATAGCCGGTAGGCGGAGAGGGCGAAATGAGTAGCGAGCATCATTCTCCTGTTCCCCCTGCCAACCTTTGCGAGTTGAAGAGACTAATGGGAAAACTAGCGTAGCTCGACTTTTTGCCAGTAGATTAAAATATGCAAATAACGCGCAGAGTCGACACCCAGCTAAGCTAGTATTCTGCGAGCGCGCCACGACGACGACCCGATTCACTCCCACCGGTTTTCTCAACTACCTCGTCTTCTCCACAATCCACCCCCCGGTCCCCCCCCCCCCCCCCCCCCCCCCCCCCCCCCCCCCCCCCCCCCCCCCCCCCCCCCCCCCCCCCCCCCCCAGTGTATTTGCCGAGGCGACACTATGGGAAACGCGAACAGCTCGGAAATTACGCGAGAGGGCGCGCAATGTGCAGAACGGAATTACATTTTAATTTCATCGGTTTCCAACTCAACCCCCTCGACATATCCCTCTTCAACCCCTCGTTCCTTCGATTCAAATCCCGCTCTATCTGGCTGTACACCCTAGTTCTCCATATTCAGGGCTTCAAATATCGTGATCGACATAGTTGCGAGGGGTTTCGGTATTTGTGAGCGGGCGGCTCGGAGAGGAGCGCCGTTAGGGGGGACAATGTTCACCCCTCGAGCGTTGTCATGGTCACACACTGGTCAGATAAAGTGTCGAATGAGTTGGAAGAGGTGGAATACAACACACCGAGAGGAGAAACACGGAAAGTGCAAACATTGTGCGACACTTGATATTGCAGGATTCTGATAATGTTTATGCAAATTCAGGGAGAAAGGATAGGGGGGGGGGAGGGGAAGGGACCGAAAGAGAGAGCAGAGAGGAGGGGGTTTGTGAGGACATGTGTCGTCTAATTCTGATACTCGGATATTTTCCATGATTGTCAGCCAGACTGCGTCAAATAAAGCGCAATTAGAGGGAACAGTTAGCGCGCGTTAACGTTGGACGTTGGAGATACTCATGTCTCCTCTACTATTTGTCTTGTTGAATATTTGTATTAACTACAATGCCTTCATTCTGGGGCCAGCTATCTCGAGTACAGTTGGGAAACGACTGTCTGTATGTATATACCGAGTGGACGTTGAACACTTTAACTGGTGAATTTAATACTCATCCTCAAAACCAAAAGTACTCGTAAAATTTCATGGCTCTACGCTTTTTGGTTAAATATTATATTGTCTGTCTTTTTGACTCACGTAAATTAGTTTTCATTCGTTGTTGATGAAATATTCATCGTTTGAGTGTGGTTTAATTTTTTATTATTTTTTTTTAACTATGAATTTTCTCTACTGAAATTTCATTCTATACATTTTACGTCAGCCGCACCACCAGTGAATCATGAAAGGCTTCTGAGAACCCCAGAAATTTACAGTTCAACATTGCAAGCTCCACATTTACCATAGTTCAAACTCTAGGGGTGTGCACTTATACTCTTATAGAAAATAGTGTACGTGTGCGCCCTTAACGTGTGGGGATTCAAGCGTCGACTCCGCAAAATGGAATTTAAGCCGCGATCGCACACCCAACGCCAGTGTAGTATATCACGCGCGCTCTCAACGTTCCTACCTCGCGACTTGTTCACGAATTTCCATTCCCCTTTACTGTTATCCAACTTCCTTTCCCCTCTCGTTCCTCTTGCTCCCCCCCCCCTCCCCCCTTCCACCTTTTCATCATCGGAAACAGGCTCAAGTAGCCTCCAATAATACAGCATGCGGGTTTTAATGAAGACTAAAAACTCAGGAGGTAATTTTTCATGGCAAATTCATTTTCTCCTTTTTAAAGGTAAAAGAAAAAAAGATTAAAACGCGAGAAGTACCCTCCATTCGCGAGGTGGAGAAAAGAGGAAAGGAGTTGCCTTGTGAAATACAGGGGAAATTAAGAGTGGAGTGTTATAAACAAGAACCATGAATTCTGGTTGATGCCATTATGAGCGTAAAGTTTCAAGATTCAATGAAATTTTAATTAATTTTTTATGCTGAGTTAATACTATGATTTTTATTTATTCCTTTTATTGCAACTTTTTGGGGGATTTTGAACTATAAAACGAGGTTCAATTTATGGGTGAATAGTCAGGTTTAATTGAAGAGTGTTGAGGAATAGTGAGTTCCATCTGTTTTTGATGAGAATGGAAGGTGAATTATTTAGAGTGAATAATTTAAGTCACGAAGTGAATTATTTCGCGTAATGTCGTTATGTCGCTATAGCGTAGATATTGCGGGTATGTCTAGAAACTGAATATAGCGACAATAAGCGAAGTGGAAGCGAGAAGCGTTTAGAATTAATGCCGGTTTGGAGTTTCGTTTGTTTACGAGAGGTGAGTTTTAGGAGAATTCGTGTCATGTTCACGGAAAGTGCAAATAAAGAGTCGATTGAGTTTGGCTTAGAGTGAATGGGGTATTCTAGAAACGGCAATTGAGATAGGAGAATGAGAAAATTGAAGCTTTCGGGTTTGTCAGATGGAACGCATGACTCTTTTGAAAATGTGCAGTGAAGAATTCTTTATAATTCTATAATTAAAAATCTATAATTCTCTCTTAGGTAAATGTTAAGAAAGACTCACCTCTCCCCCCCCCCGCCCCACATTAATTGTTTTAATTGTGCGATTGTAAATATCAAAAACGGAGATTGTTAGAAATTATTAGGTCAAAAGTTACGGGCTCTAGAACATCTCTTACCTCACTACTCTTTGCGTAACACGGGACCAATGGCGTGGACGTGGTGGTGCCTGGTCAGCAAGACAACACATTTTGACACAGAAGCAGGCAGGGGACTACATAAAAGTAATGGCAAAAATGATAATCAGTGATCCCTCCAACAGCTAACCACACAACTCGGTTTTTATGAATAATAATTTTTACGTGTGGGTCAACCCGTCAGAGAGACCAATGAACCACTTTGGTGAAGGGGGTGACACTGGGTTCTCACCATGAGCACTAGAAAATTTCAAAATTGAGTTTAATTGAGTTAAAAAAAACACCAACACCAACACTCGCTAGCGCGTTGAGTAAAAATTTCAAAATTGAGTTTAATTGAGTTTTAATTGTACTGTTCGTCGCACAATTCTCTGATACACTGTGTCTCGACCGTCTATCACTCATTCCACACGAAACTGAGCCATAAAGAGTCGAAACCCGGCGATCATGCCCACTGGCCAAGGTAAATACCTCTGACATCTTTTGTTTTGATGCTCCTTCGCCCGATATCTTCTAAATTTCACGTAAATATACATGTTTTCAAAACACTAACCATTCCTCGACGGGCGTATTTAAAGTACGATAAAAGCCGAGTAGAAAGTAGTGATTTTTAGGGGAGTTATTAACAATTTTTTTAGAAATTATTTTTATGGGAAATTATTTCCGTTGGGCCTTACTTAATATTCACGAAAACATCTCTGGTCTGTTAATCTGATATAAGTCACGTTCAATATTATGGGGTTCACATACAGCTCAGACAAGTGTAAAACAATAAATTATAAATTGACTTTTGATTTTTCATGATTCAAAAAATCAATGGAATTTATTTGCTGTCGATGAAGTTTATATTTTAACCACTGTCAACGAAAAATTACATTGAACGTAAACAATCGACAATTATAACAATCAATTCCTAAATGCCCATGTCAAAAGAACGCGGAGACGTAAACAAAATTCGCCAATGGAAATATGATCAATAAATTCCTCATCAATGCAGAATTGATGTAATTGTATATTCGATAAGATCAAAAGATGCCTTTTCAAATAATTCTGCCAGCAATTGACGATCCGACAACTGCCGCATTGTAATGGAAACGATAAAAACGATAAAATAGTAGTAATGAAACCGGTGAGTAAATTAACTCGCGACATTATCGTTGGTTGTGCTGATCATATTAGCGGGTAGTGACCATTGAATTCATCCCATTTATATCTTCGATTTATGGGTTACCCCTAACATCTCAGTTAATGTCATCGAGAGTTTTACTCTTTTATCAAGGCTAAATAATTGTATTTTTTTCGTCATTCGCCAAATCAACGAACCGAGTAGGTTTTGATATTCATAGTTCCGTAAATAAACGATTATGTTAAACTATTAAATATATAATATTTTAAACTAATAAATAATACATATTCGAAAAATAGAAAGCCTTCATAGCGAGTCAATTTTTGTTATTTACGGAGGTCATGTTTTAGTTATAGTCCCCGTTGGGAATCATAACTAACATTCTGCAGTAATTTTATTGAGAATTAATGGTAAAAAAAATCAGCTCGTTCATAACAAGTAAAATAAATCGATACATGGTCGATTGGCATAAAATGACTCCTGAAATATTAAAAAACACTTGTAATTTTTACCAACGGCTCGTATCGACAAGTTTTCCATGTAATTTGTTACTGAAAAATAAGTTAAATTCTAGAGTACTTTAAGACATTGCAGTTTTCTGGTTCACATAACAATGGAAATTATGGAATATTTTGAAAATTCAAGCCATAATTTTCTTTTATTTCCAGTGGGCCGTAAATTCTGGTGGAGGTCATGTTTAATTTTAGTAATCAACTGGAGAATTGCACTTAATTAAAATTGCAAGAAACCCAACACAACAAGTCCGATTATGCAGAATGTCCAAATTGAATATTGATTTCACGGAGGCTGTGCGCTTTAATGGAATTTTAATTGACAAAATTAAAAATCTAAATTAAGTTATTGCTTAATTTTTAAGACACTTCGAAGAGTATACAGAGACCCTCTCGCTATTGGGTCGTACGACTCATCACTGGTACGTTCACATCTATTGCAAACATTTTATTATTCAATTTTCAATATTTATAATTATACTATTACCAAATTTTTTCCCCAGAAGAAGAGTAAATTCTCTGTGCCCTACGATCTCTTATCCACTTTTTTCCAATAAACTTCAAATCCTATGTACTTAAAAATGCCTGGCAGGAACAGATACCGCACCAGGGACATTTACGGAGTCATTCACAGTACTCCAGTTTATTTTATCGCCTACAAATATATCTGATCTCGTTAAACAAAATGATTTTTCAAACATATTTGAACTTATGGGCTTATTTCATCGATTTATGCCTCCACCAGTCTCACCAAACTTCCCCATATAATAAAACATATCAGTTCGCGTGATCGTTGTTTTTCCGTCAAAATAATGAAATATATTTTTTGTCAGGTGTCGCAAATGTGAAAGCTGCCTGTCGCAAGGAGGATCGACACGCTCCTTTAATACATAGAATGGAAAATACGACGGCACGGTGGGGCTTGAAGGGAGAAGATAGGGAGGAAGAATTCGAGACGTTGGATGATGCAGGGTGTGCCACACGTCGAATAGTCCCCTCGGGGTAGTGCAACACACAGGTATACTATATTCCCAAAAGCTCAGCTGAGGGGTCGACAAGCGCCGTCAGTAGTTCAAAGGGCTGTCATAATTGCCAGGAGTAATGGCTTTCCCTTTTTGCCGTTTGCTTTTCTCCCACTCCCCCTTTCACTTCCTTGTTTCAAAGGTGAAAATGCATAAGCGTTCACGCTCAACGCACCCTTCACGTACGCCACCTCCGTTATTTCCCGGATCTTTGGCAATTTGTTTTTCCTCCTTTTTCATCCTCAGTCTTTCCCTTAACTTTTTCCTCTGCTTTGTTTATTTCCTCCCCATCCCGCTACCTCGCACCCGCCCTATCTCTTTATTCGCGCTATATGGCTGATCATGGTCGGTACACCGAGTTACAAACTAGATTTACCCCGGGTTAACCCAAAGAACACCTTTGGAGTGTCTAACACTCTTTCCCATCTCAAGGGCAAAGTTTGAGGCAGAAAAAAGACGAAAGTGAAACAGTCGAGGGGGATGAAAAAGTGAAAAATGAAATTAACTCAGTGTCAAGACTGTATACTTTCTTTGATACTTTTTTTACACCCTTATTGAGGGTGAGCTTGACTCTTTCTACAGTAATTGTCGGATTTTTTGAGCCATCAGGACGTACAACATTCACTTAACTAGTTACAACCTCCGTTTTCCTTTCAACTTTTTTTGATAATATTTTTTGTTTTTGCGGATTCGTTTCAGTGAAATATCGTGTCTCTCTGATGCTCACTCATTGGTTCACTCGGACAATTCCAACCCTTCCCCATCTCCACTCTTTCCCCGCCAGTTGCGTTGTGCCGGCAAACAGGATTATTGGAAATGGACTGGCACGTCGTCGACGATCGGGGTAAATGGTTTTGCGAGCAATCCACATATGTGCTTTCTTTTTTTTCTCTATTTTCATTTTGGCTGCCTCACCCCTGGCCTAATTGGCCTACCGGACTGTTGCACTCGTATCCACTTCGACGTTATCAAAATTGCAAAGAGAGTGCCCGATGACTCGTAAATCAATGGTTTAATTTGAATTAATTTAATCGTTAATTTCTTTTTTACCTTGTTTCCACAAAAAGTTCGGATTTAATGAAATTGGCCCGTTTTGTAAATCGCTATGAGAACGGATGAATAGAGGATTTTAACTAATTGACTTACCGTGTTTCCGAAGAGTTTCCCTTCCCTTCCTTCCAGGTTTCTTCGCGCTCTTATTTTCTTGAGTGAGAGGATAGAAAGAGGAAGTGGAAAAAAAACACTCGCGATAAATTTGCTAGATTCGAGTTTTTACAACGACGAGGAAAAAAAAGAAAACAACGGCTGAGGGGGCGGAAGAGATCTCGCCGTAGAGAGGCGGAGAAAACCAAGTGCCATCTCCTCTGTTTCGCGGAGTAGATAAAATATTAGTCAGACGATCGATAATTGCATCCTCCAACTTGGCGCACTCTTTCTCTTCAGTTTGTTTGCTATTTCTCTCGGAAACTTTTATGAGATGATACTTTACGCATGAGCCTCGGAGCTTTACACTATCACCAATTCATAAGTAAAGGGGGGAAAAAAATTATCTCAATTTTGTTGGAAGAGAAATTTGACCGTAATTATTTCTTATTATGTTTATAATTTTTATAAACAAATTGTCATTTTTTCTTCTAATTGAGGAGAGAAAATTGAATAGAATTTTACAGAATAATCCGTGCAAGTGAGAAACACGGAAATTAAATCCAAAATAACAGCGCGAGTTGGTTCTGGAGCCTGAGGCCAAGTCTCTCGCCAAGTATCTGTATCCGCGAGCTCCAGAGTCCCGCGTCAGACTGCAGGGTGTCACCCTCGCTCGCGCCCTCGAACCGATTTCCATCCCCACTGCCGTCTAAACAAGCAACCATTCGCCAAGCGCAAGCGCGTCCTATCCTCATCCTCCCTAGTAAAGTGTATTTCAACCCCACCCTCTGTATCCCTCCGACTATCTTCTCCACTCTCCTCTCATCCGAAAGCTTTCCACCTTATAGCCACCCCTTCCCTTCGCTTCGCCCCTCCATACACACCCGCCCGTCTGTGGGAATCCGACGGGCACATGGACAGTCACATGGACAATTCGAAATTTTGGTCGCTCCGGAATTTCCACTGTCCTTCACCACTGGTACTATGTTGAGACCCATGATGCAGATTTTTACATTCTCGCCTGAGGTGAAAACAGTTCTTCAGGGTCCGAGCAGAAATAGAACGCTACCTAAGTACAATAAACATTCATTCATAGTTGTGTGCATGGAGAGACTTTTTTTTTAATAAAAATTAACGTTACATTTGATAATCGTGTCGCATTTTCGACGTTCCGCAAAAAATTCCGAACCACATAGTCAAATTCACTATCAGTAACGAAAATTATGCACACATCTGGACAATTTTTAATGAAAGGTAAACAAATTTAACTGAGAAGTTGAAAAATTTTCCACGATAAAGTTTAGGAAGCAGTCAACAAATTTTGCTGAAACGGCCAAAATACTACACAATGATATCACTGAAGGATAATTTCTCAATTTTTGTCCGCCGAGTTCTGGATGAGGAAGGATAAGCGACCGTATGATGAAAAGTGAGGAAACTATTTTGGTTGATTCGAAATGACAAAATCAATAAAATTCATGTTATAAGAACCAATTCTTACAAATAGTAAATTCCATACATTTTTCATATTCAAGTGGATACTGGAAAAATCTCTCTTTCGCTCGGAACGAGGAATTTTTGTTCCATAGTTTGATGTAAAACTTCGTTCTTTTACCATCTTCACTTTTATAGCATATTTTCTGTTTACAATTCATACTTCATGAGGAAAATTCTTCTTTCCTTTCAATGCAAATTTCGAAACGTGACTAAACCGGTGAAAATCCAATACAATGATAAATAGAATCAATTCTTCATACTCTTGAAATCCTAGATAATTCCGGTAAGTGGAAATATCAATACCGGAAAACCCTGAGAACTCACATTTGCTCCAATGGACAACCCCAAACTGAACTGTAATTTCAATATTTATTGAATCACCAATGGTAATATCGGAAATTATTCAAAAGATCATGTACACTCAATCGAAACTACTGAATCCACAGCCACAAGCAATGTACGTTAGTTCTGAACAAATGTGAAACTGGCTTTGAGAAAAGATAAAAGAAATTATTGCTGGGGTTTTTTTACTAACAATCTCCACTTCTCATATTCACCCATTGACTCGGGGTTTCGAGAATCAGGAGTAATACAAAAATTAGGGAATCGAGATTTTTTCATCCACATTCTCATGAATAATATGTGAATTGAAAATTCCCTTGGAAAATGTATTTGATTTTCATACGTAAATTTGACAACAAATTTCCTTAATAAAAAATGTATTTTATTCTGACGAATTTAGTCATGGTACTTTACGAACAAATTACACAATAGATAGTATAGAGTATTACATTAGAGAGGATACGACTCAATATTTATTGTTAGCTGGAAGGAAATAAAAAATTGATCAAAGAAACGTTCTAAAGTACGAAGGGAAGCTCATGGAAAGCCTAGAATAGTCTAGAAGTATCCAAAAAGTTTCTTCCAATTAAAATCTGAAAACAAAATGAGCTATAATAATGATCATTTCTCGCACTCCCTCGTCTTCGTCTTCTCGGGGGGTCTTCCTCATCGACTTCACATAAATTATTGTGTGGACACAGAGAATAATATAAGGTTTACTTAAAATTGAGAGCAATAATAAAAGATGCCTTGCAAGCACAAAATTATAATAACTTCGTCCCTCCGAATCGGGCAGTTGAAAAAACGAATCTATCCATTTATCTAAACGAGATTTGTGTTCGTATATAACTACAGCGTGTACATGCCCGAAATCTATTAACCAGATGTAATTGCTTCGTTGACGCCTACGGGTAGTGAGCAGTTATAGATTGAGTGAGAAAAAAATTCCCAAAAATCCAAATGAATTGAGTTGCTTGAATCGGAACGAGTTGATGTATCAACTCACTCACATTTTACCAAGCATTTCGTGAAATGAAACTCAAACAAAAACATATTTCTCCCGCTAACTCTGTAATCCATGGAGAGTAGTCTCAGCAAAAAAAAACACATCACGTTAAAAATAAACGGGAAAAAACAAAAAAAAAAACTATGTACAGAACTATCGCTGCTGGACTATGGATATTTCACAGTCTGCATTGTTTAGAGTCTCAAAAAAAAACAGCTTCGTCGATCGAATGGAAAGCGTTGTTCCATTCAAACGAATAGTGCAAATGAAATCAACAAAAAAACGTTTACCATTTTCCCAACGGAAAAATATTGCTTCTAATTGAAATCTGAAAACAAAATGAGCTATCAATGATGAACGACATGAATCGTAACAATCAATTATACGCGGTAAAAGCCACTATAGCCCAAATCGAATTGCAATAATCTCGATGATCCGAAGTGGTTGGAAAATAGGATGCCCTCTCTCCCCCTCTCAACATCCGGGGGATGCAAGCGAAGGGGTTACCAGGAATCAGCCATTTGGCGGAAGTCCGAGAGAGATAGGTTGAGTTTGAAGCGGAATCGTTAGCCCTCGATTAATCCCCGACGAGACATCGTGACCATCCCCGCAAAATGATCGCCAGTTACAATCCCCCGCCAGTTGCGCCATTAATTCGACCTGTGTGTCTCGTTAATTACCCCGATATAAACGGGTGCTAGGTAAAATGAAATGTGGACAATCAATTCATTTCCCTGGGAGGTCATTTCCTACTGCTAGTTGCATTTTACAGTCAGCGCTGAAATATCCAGTTCCTGTTTCCTGTTTATCTTCATAATATATGCAGTGAAAAAAATCTCGGGAAAATTATTGCTATATCGACATAAACAATAGATCCACAGAGAAATCAGTTTCTAGTTTGTACATGGAGAAAAAACATAACTCTGCACACTAAATATTCTGCAGACCGTTAAATGCCAGAAATTTACACAGTAAATCTTTTTTTTACATCAAAGAAGGAAATTTATATAGCGTTCCACAGAGTCGTGACGATACAAAATATTATTGAATGGGATTTGCAGACGGTAGAGTATGATTCAGGATAATTCTCAATATAAAATTTATCAGGAATTTTTATTGAAAAAAATGGATTGGCGTTAAATTCTTGTCTAAAAAATAGTCAATTGGTAAAACTTGTATTTCTTTATTTTAAAATTCTATTTTTTTTCAATGTAGAAGCCCAATACAGATATCTATTATTTCCTGCTTCCAGCGGGTATAGTACGAAGATCCAAAAATCGCTAGGTATATCAGCAAAAAGTATTTCAGTGTGAAAAGTGAAAAATCTAACAGTATGAGTTCTAAAAATACACTTGCTCGGAGAGCTTTAAGGATTAGCAGGAGGATGGGATCAAGTAGAAGTGCCACAGTGATCGGATATAATGAGGCCTTAAACAGTAGCAAACCATCAAATTGAACACATGATAAAAACATCTCTCCAGGTACCATTCAATCCCCAAAAGTAATTGGATATTTTCTTCAAGCTTCCCCGCCACCAAATGAGTCTGTCAAGTTTTACAAAAAAAATCCCTCAGTCTGCGCACTCAGAATTTTCACAATTGAACAAACATTTGCGGAAATAGTCGATCATTTTGGAGGTCTCGGTATATTGCACCTGAAAAATCCGTTACAGATCTCTAGTGTAAGGTGTCATAGACACTTCGTGTAACCTGTTACACTAGAGCTCCACATACATTTTTTCCCCATTTGATTGTAACCCCCTCCCCAACAGGTAATGACGCGCAATAATATCCCCGACGTTATCCCCCTCACGTGAAGAACGAAAATGGGAAAGAGGGTGAGACTGTATATTCGATTGTGTGATGCGAAAGAAAAGAAGTATATCGCAGCTGGGGTGTTAGACTGAGGGGGTAAAAATGTCCTCAACACACACTGGACCTCCAGCGAGCTGACGATAAAATAAATACGACGGCTAAATAAAAGCTTGTCTTTATCGCGCTAGCTTTTTATTGGCTGGGGCGCAGCACAACCTCCCTCCCCATCCAGTGAATATACCTGGAGTAAACAGCCTCGACTATTGACGAGCTTGAAAAAAAAAAATATTTTTTCGTGCGCAAACTATGGTTCACATGAATACAACGTCATATAACAGACGTATAAACCGTCTCCACAGTAAAAAATATATTATAATGGATGATAACGGTAACTTCTACTGTACGTTTGTTGACCTAAATCTATTTTGTGAGCGTTTCGTTGGAAAAAAAAGTTACAAGTTTCGGCGGCAGGAGTGAGGGTGGACCGGAAGGGGCGAGGGGAAAATTTGTTGAGTGAAATTTGGAAATTCAACGAGAAGGTCGTTGTGTTTACTGAAGAGATTCGACATTTGCTGGATGGATTTAGTGGTTGACCAGAGTGGGACGGGAGATCGTAGAGTATGCTGAGGTGGGCTTCGGAGGTTCTTCAGAGAGGGGTACTAGAAGGGGGTCGTAGAGTTTGAAGCTGTAGATGGTAAGTTTGCGTATAAATTCCATGAAACGGAAGGGACCCTGTCTTCTGTATCTCTCAACGCGGCTCCGCAAACACAAATTGTCGATGGAACAGCTTTTGAAGGGCAGGGGGGGGGGGGCATTGTTTAATCTGGTTGTCCTGTTTTGAATTGACCGTGAATATTGTTTACCGAAAATTTAATCAAAGTACAAGGATGAAAAGTAGAGAAGGAAATTGGAGAGATGAAGACGAATGATGTGTGGCGGTGGGAGGACAGATAAAGGACGAAGGGGGAGTTGGGGAAAATCATGAAGATGTGAAGGTGAGAAATGATGCTTGTGGATTTGTCGAGGAAATTTTATGGAAGACAGAATAGAAAGGGGGGAAATGAAATAGGCGGAAGTTGGGCGAAGAGGTCACCAGAGACTACGTTGAAAAAGATAAATCAATTCTGTGAGATTTCTTTGACGATATTCTCCGATACACTTGGATAGAAGCAGCGACAAACGTGTGCTGGTACATACTCATCGCTCCAGACACCTAGGGATGAAAGTTTCAGGTTTTACTGCCCTCTCGAGTTCACACGAATTCGTTTTTTCCTTGACGGGCGATGGTTTTTTTTTCCACACATTGATGTTCACAGGAATATTCTTTTTTTCCACTACCAAGATCGTCCATCAGTAATTCTCTCCATTGGTAATTGTTTTTCTCATATTCCAAAATGGTCCAGTTCAAATGATTCTTAGAAAAACAAAATCTATGTCCAATACTATTTATTGCTATCGTTAATGATATGAAATTGGATTTAACAGGGGAAATATTGAGTGATATGCGATCGTTTTAGATCGAACCCAAATGGAATGGAGCTGTCCCAGGGACCTCCATACTCGATATTAAACGTAAACCAAGTTACCCTGATCCTTTAACCAAAGTTTTGGGCATACCTCCAGAGAGGTTCCTCCAGGACAACCTATTATCGCCCCGCATAACCTGGGGATTTTACCCCCCACCAAATTATTATTTATGACTTTGCATCCCTCCGATGAAGACCCCACCAGCCACCCCAATATCAAACTGAATTTGAACTTACGAGATCGATTATCATAAACTGAATTACTGATAATTTTTCCATCAATCCCTTCGTCTCCTCTCAACCGAGAAAAATTGAAATAAAAAATTGTACGATGAGTTTTCAGAGTGTCTAAAACAACTCTATCAATCGCTGCATTAATTCCAACTATTGACTCCTCAAACTTCGTAGGGAAAAACGAAAGTAGCATCCCTCGTCATTGTCACCGCTAATTCTCAAAGTCTCGTTCCATCAACTGTACAACTCGAGGGAAAACAACACTCACGTCCGCTTAGTGGGACTCTGATTGCGCCACACTGAACCCTCTTGTTATCCTCTCATCTTTCCACCTCCACAGCGTTTACCATTTCGCCCCCACATCCCGCCCCTACCTCAACCCCCAAAACAAAGAACAGCTTTTCACCTCATCCCCATCCTCTCAGTTTCCTGTTTTATGTAGGACTGCATTATCATTTGGCCCAGAGGGTGAACAGAAAATATCATGCTCATTTCGAAAATAATATTTTTGGCCGTGGTCCATCGTTTAACCGTACCATCCTCAAATCCCCCAGATATTTTCCTGTTTAAGTAGACCTTACAATGGCCCATTAGCTCAACGTACGTGTGACGTGTTCCATTACCGCACTTTGAGGTAAATTCTTCCCTATTCCATCCTCACTTCCTCCCCCCGTTTCCCTCTTGAAAACTAACCTCGGTGTTAATGCGAGACAATCTGGACCCACTGTCGTCTTCTTCTTCGCAACCGCTGCAACTGCCAAAATGGAGGGTAGAGGCCAGCAGTTATCGTTTGGCAGCGATGCCAAACCTTACATCCCACCCTCACCTTCTCCAGCCAGACACTTTGATACAATGGCCTCAAGCCCCGCGGGTTTAATAGCTTGTAACGCAGCTACGAGCAAGAAACCACGTCAGAGCCCTCTGTCCCTCTTGAGGTTTAAACCTATATAATAATCCAGGACTTCTCGACATTACCGTACCTGTATTATTGCTCTTTGCGTTACCTTCTAATTTTCCTAATGAGTGCGCTTTCAAACTCTTTTCCATCTTCATTCCTACTAATGATATTATTTTCTTTTTTCCGTTTTTTTCCTTCCCTTACGCAGAATTGTTTGAATCTTTTAGAGGCGAACAATTGTCGGAACAGAAGATGTCGCTGTGGCGTTGAAATTATGAAATCATTGAGATATTAAAAGCACCTGTATATTCAGTATTTTTTGCTTGTCTTCTTTTTTTTAAGCACTACTGGAAGCCTAAAAATGCTACACTGGCTTATCCTAATTGCCAGTAATAAAAGTATTTTTATCGCTGGTGGAAGTTTACGCTTTTGGATTTGCTCCTTGTCGTACTGCTTTAGCAAACAATAGTCGGCGGTACGTATGGGTGGTATCTACTCGACGCCCAGAGGCGAAAAATAATATCTACAGTGCGCTAAGCGGGCCTCTCGAGGGTGGAGAACGGAAGGTTTGAAATATATGGTGTATATTAGGGGAAAGACTGGGAAAGAAAGCCTAAGGGGGTAAGCAACTGTTTGAATCGTCTTCTTTTTCTTCTTTTTTTTTTTTTTTGGTTATTGTTGATGGTATTTTTTTTTGGGGAGTCTGCTGGGGAAAGAGTTTATGGAGAGTGACGAAAAATAATTCATCAGTTACGTTCACAAGAGAGACGAAAAAGAACTAACAAAGTATGTGAGAGTGATACTGTGGAACGTGCGGGATTCTCAACTGACCGTTAAGTCGTCCACGAGTTATATCCCAGGCGTTATTAAGCTCCATAAGCGACGCCTCTGCCCAGGCCACTTTACGTTACCGTTTTTTCCCACACTTTCCACCTTATTCCTGCTATAACTGCAAGCTTCGTGCAACGTCGACCATTGCCAACTTACCGTTGAGGGTATAAAATCTTTCAAAAGCCCCATATTCACCCACTACTTTTTTTTTACTTCCGCCCGCAGGGTGAGCTTCAACACGACTTTCATTAGTCTCATCATTTTGATGGAAATAGAATTTTCTTACGTGTGTCGGCGTACCCACATCCGAGAGAACTGCCACTATAGGAGATTTGTCGAGAAGTCATAATTTTTCGAATGGCCAGCACGGACTTATCAAGGATATAAAGAATCCAGTATGTGAAGATGAAAAATTAGTCAAAATTACCCTCCGATGGAGCGCTCGGGTACAGTTCAATCAATCGGGGAATAAAAATGTGGGGCAAAAAATAAAATATCGAGTCGGCTCTTTTTTCGGAAAGAATTCTATCTCGCTTTAATGTAATTTATATTGAGGTACAAAAAACTCTGAAATAAATCTGATGCAAATTTTGCGTCAAGGTAACATTTTTTTTCCAATATAAAACAACAATTTACCAAACATATTTATTTTGGGCAACCAAATATCCGAAATTCGTATAATAAAACTAGTTTTAAATTCTTGTCAGAAAATTATTTGATTTGCAATATTAAATTTTTTTTCTCAGTGTGGCACTCACAAATCCTCAAATTTCATTCACTAAATGAATTATTTCAAGGGCTGCTCTCGACGACCGACATTGTCGCTGCAAGCAGAACTCTTTCAATCTATGTCCTGAATCATCCCCAATAAAAATTTCTTCACACTTTCTACTGTAATATCTAATAAAAAATTCAACCAACGCCTATCTATCTTGATATATGTGAAGCCCGAGAATTTTCGTCAGATTGTGCTAGTTCCTTTTCCTCTTCCATCCACAAATGTGTCTTTTTCAGCGGAAATACGCATAAGCGAGTTATAAGTATTCACCTCGTGTGGCCATCACTCTTTTTCCAGAGCGGAAGCCACCACCCCCTCGTATCTCGTTTGTTTTCCACCAACCCCCGTGGCACAGTGCAGAGACTGCTGCTCTTCGCCTTACCTCTGCACAGTCTTGCCCCCATCTTTTTTACAGTGCCTCGGAGCGAGACTCGCGGCTGTGTGAAGAAAGAGCGGAGGGTGCGGAATTGAGGGGTGGCACACACGCCAACATCCCTTGACTTTTATTAGTTTGGCCAACAGCGTTTTACGCCCGAAAACTACCTGAGGATGCCGCATGCTTCAGAAGTGTTGAACAAAAAGCCTGCAATATGTGCAGCATGACCTCTGAATTTTTATTGATTGAAGTCGGCGAGGATTCAAAGGTTTTTCTTGAAACCGATGGCCTCTTTATCGAAGTTAGAATTCATTAAATTGGGTACGCGCATAGTTCACCTTTTTTACAATATTAACAAAACAAATTAACAAAGAATGGACCAGAATTTTGTTTTCGACTCCTACGGACAGAAATATTCAGTTGTAATACCCCAAGACCTTGAAAATTATCGGATATTTCTCGAATGCTTTGTTGCGTAGCAACGAGAGGGACAAGCTTCGAT